>JAJJMB010011896.1:4643050-4715497 GCA_023531105.1 Papaver atlanticum
GATTACAACTACTACTTCAAAAATCTATTAGAGGCAAATATTAGAATCACTTTAAAGAAGAATATTGCATGAATATTGATTAGAGTTTATCAATTAATTGGTCAATGGTGGAATCCAGAGTCTTGGTATTTTCTTATTATTATTGAAACAACTTTATTTAATTTTCGAAAATCCTTCACAAGCCCGAGTTGAACGAACTCTACTTATCACTTTTTACAACAACTTAAAATTCACATCAGGAGTCATAAGACCAGATTTTGAGGTTTACTAGACTTTGTCTATTGCAGTTGACTTCCTACCTCACCTTGATCTTTGATCAGAAAGAAAATCACAAATAAGCTTATCTGTGGGAGGAAGATTGGTTTAAAGTCTTCAATTGAGTTGAAACAACTCTTAGGCTATAAAGGACGTTAGCTAAGGGAATCAATTTCATGGAATCCTGCTGGGATTCAAGAGGCGTACGGAGCGCAACTGTAACTGAAGTGCTGTGACAGTTTAATTAAGTATCAACCACATTCCAGTCCGAAGTTCTGATAATAGGCTAGTGTCTATAGCGTCTTAATACAGTTTGGTGTTCAAATCTAGACTAGGTCCCAGGGTTTTTATGCATTTGCGATTTCCTCGTTAACAAAATTCTGGTGTCTGTGTTATTTCTTTTTTCGCATTATATTGTTTATCTTTATAATTGAAATATCACAGATTGTACGTTAATCAATAAAAATGGATATATCCATCCTTGTTTGTTGGATACGACTTGATTGGTTCTTGGATATTGATCTTCAGAATCGTCCAAGTTCTCTCACACATAGTCAGGTTCACGGACTTGCTTTTGTAAACATTCTGATTGTGAGAGAAAGAGTATAAGTTCTACATATAATTCCTTGATTGAGATTCATTAAGTTGAACTCTTGGAATTGTATTCGAGTTTAGTCCATACGGTTGCTTAATAAAAAGTTGGTGGTGTATTTTGGTACCCCCACATTTTCAATGTCCATTGTGCGACTATCTGAGTAGAGCTCTGTTTACTTATTTATGAATTTTAGTACGCTTGAGTGCAAACTCATGTATAGCAATTGGATTCAAAATAAGGTACTTCCTCGCATAGCCAATGAGTAGTATGCCAACTAAGGAGATTGTTTAGTGTTGTTTCTAGATTCTTCATAGGTAGTTAGGGTTTGGAGTAAAGGTTTTGTGGATACACCTCTTATAAACCCTCCCGAGACAAAGTTCGGCCACTAGGGCCACCTAGGGGTTCAATGGATTGTTGCAAACGCTAATGCAATCGCGATACATGCGACAGTGAGTTAGGAGTTTTATTTTTTAGATTAGATTTGCTCGAGGACCAACGAATAATAAGTTTGGGGTATTTGATTGACACATTTTTGTATCTGATTTTTCTCAATTTTATATATTGTTAGTGCTCATTTTTTGTACCTATTATGGTATTTTATGTGTGTAGGTGTTTTTGGAAAATAAACATGTGTCAAAATATTGGCTCGAAAAGTGTTAAAGGCACCTTAAAAATCACTAAAGGCACCCTGGACAAGTGCTAAAGGGACCCCCCCCTACAGTTTGGATAGGAGGACTCCACCTTCTTCACCACTTCAAAACTAAAATTTGGCTAGAAAGTATTCAGGGAAGATTTTTGAGGAGATTTTCGTTGAGTTTCTCGTGGATATGGATCAATACAGCCCTGTTTCGATTAAACAGGGAAGCTACCTTTTTTCTTAAATAAATAAAAATGAAGATTTTATTTTATTATCGGTGACATATGCTCAGAATTTTGATTATATTATTGGAAGTTATATGTGATTCAGGGCGAAGATATCGTTCCTGTAGATTTGTTTCTATCAAGTGGAGAGATTTTTGGGAAGTTTTACAACCAAGACGCGTAAATAAATAAAAAGATCTCAAATCTCCGTAACTTTTGGCCGAAGAAAAAGAGATGTTTTGAGAAGATATTCGGGTCATGTGGGTGTATATAAGGTGTTGGGGTATCACAGAAAATTACAGAGGGTTTGGGGGCAGAGAAGAGCCAAGAGAATCGAAGAGAAGGAGTTGCAGAGAAATATTTTTGTTGCTGCCGAAGAACACGAAGAAGACGAAGAACAAAATGTTCAAAACCGTCGTTCTTTTGTAACAGTATATTCGCAACGCTTATCTTAGGTTTGTAACAGTGAGTCTGTAACGCCCACAAATCATTGCAAACTCGCGGTTTTTATTATTTTCTCTCTTTCACCTTTTTAAACACTTTTTGAGCAATGAATAAATCTTTTGAGAGCATTTTCAACATGAGGAGATAAACCCCAACACTGGAACGACGGAGGAAGCCATATTTCACGCTTGTGGTAAATATAATTAATTATTTTATGACTTTTTGCATTAATTTAAATTTATTTATGATTTTTCTTAATTATTTGTGAATTTTTTCGGTGGTGTATGCTTAGTCTTAAGTACTTTTAATGCACCATGCTTATGATTTACATTTAAACTTTTAGAAATTTACTTTTGGCAAAGAATTAGAGTCAATATTTTTATTATATGAACTAAAATTATCTAGAATTAATATATTAATCACATGAATATGATGTATGGTGGAATCCTGACCAACCTCTCGTAATATTGTTATCATCTTCTATTTAATTGCCAGTTTAATTTAGAATTAGGTCTAAAATCGAATCTTCACAAGTCTGAGTGAACGGTACTTTTATTACCACTTTTATACTACAATTAGAATCACATCAATAACATTAAGGTACCTAAAAAGTAGAGGGTACCTATTACACCACCAACTTTTCGTTATGAACCTATATGGATTAATTCTTTGGACGATCTCAAAAATCAATATCCAAGGAAAACCTAGAATGATAGCTTTTAAGATCTAAATTCCGACAAGCGAAAATCTTATATGTTATATTTTTCAATAATTGAATTCTACAAGGTTGATTAACGCATTTATTTTCTTTCACTTTAATTATAAAAGAAATTATAATGCGGAAATAAAAGTAAAACAAACACTCCAAGATTTTATTAACAGCAAAACTACAATCTTGTAGAAAATATCCAGGACCTAGTCCAGATTGAACACTCACTGATTTAAGTTGTTGTACCTCTTGCCTATTATCATACGCCGGACTAGATGTAATAGTGGCAAAGCATGCCCACAAAATTTAACATGCTTCAGTAGTATTCAAGCACCTGTAAAACTCCTAGCAGAATCCCAATTCTCTTTAGAAGTTGCTCTTATAAATCTTCTAGAATAACACCAGTTCTCTTTAAAAGATGCTCCACCATCCATCATGAAGAGTATTGCTACCCTGCCTCTAACAGAACATCTATTTTATTTTCTTCAGATATGTTTCAATCAAGGTAATAGAAATCTTTGCTTCGAGGGAACTCCAAAGAAAAAAGTTATCAAACCAATTCTCAAGGTTTAATCTCTTCAAAACTTATAGAGATACCTAATTGATTCTTCAATGCATATATACTGAAAAGTAAAGACATGTTTTTTCATCATATTATTATTACGAGGTTAATGCAACTAATTTTATTAATAAAAATATTATAATTCATATTTTCTTTGTTGTCATCGACGTTGTTCAATTAAGCACTTCTTTTTTTATCTCAGACTTAAAAGTGACTCTCTAATTGGTGAACCATCTTGTAAAATTTCATTTGAATCATCCACTAGTTTCATCTGAACCATCCTCTAAACTTCATAAACACCATCCTCTAATTCTAAGATTTGAAGTCGGTAGATACATAAGTATATTGCAAAAAAAATATTTGGAAGGCAGTAAGTTCGAAGATCACATAATTTCCAATATCCAACTTTTTTTCAACTGCAAACTTTCCCACCTTCTACTGAATGAATATTCGGATTTACGAGCATAATCACTAAGGTACCTGAAAATAAAGTGTACCTAGTAAATCAGCAACTTTTTCGTTGTGAAACTATTGAGATACCTAATTGATTCTACCTCACAGGATCAATCTAAATCAAGGTTAGATGTTAATCTTGCATAACTTAAATTCCAAGATGAAGAACTAATTGTAGTTTCAATCAATCTTATTCTATGATCAATAAATCTTGAATGGTTGTATAGTAGAAGAAACAAACCTTTATCATAAAATCAATTAATTGGTTGTCGTGTATAAGTTCATTTTATTAACCCTCATTTTTTAGTTGGATTCCTCTTACTTGAGCCTAGATCTGTTTTCCTTCGAATTCCTCATAGTAAACTCATTTTTGTACTAACACTTACAAACATAGACATTAGCATGACAAAGTAAAATGTTCTGCATACATACACCCTCACTGAGGACTCCATATAGTTTTTTACGGTAGTTAAAATACTAAAAATCCACTTTAAAGATTTGGGATGTATCATACAATGATCATTACTCCTTGACTATTAAATCAAATTAGGACAAAATGAAAAATCTTGAAACTAGTTACGAACGGTTATTCTCATATGCTAAAAATATTTAACATATATATCTTAGATTATTAACATTTCATGTATATATGTTAACATTTCATGTACCGATCTATGTATTACTCAAATTTTATATTCTCCAAAGCTCAAAAAAATAATCAAAACGCCTTAGAACTTCTAAAAAAATTGTTTCATTAATTGACGTTAAGCTTCCAAAACCTTATATATGAAACACTCTTATGATCGTTAACATTGTAGTTATCCATAAGTTTATAACAAAAATTTCTCTTTCCTTAAGTATGAAGAGTAATCGTAGGTTTAACTAGAACATTATTTTTTCTGTCTTCGCATTAACCTTGTCGAGTGAGGAAGAAACAATCAATGGATTTTAACCGGGGGATTTGGGGGTTAAAAAAACAGAAACCTTAAATTTATTTGTTAAACTAATTACTATTAGCAGTTGAGCTACATCATTTTAAGTATATGTTGATATTTCGGATTTGGTTGATGGATTGTCATGTTTTTGTGTGTGTGTGTGTGTATTATTTAAAGTGGGATATGATATCCACATTTTTCATGATCCTTCAAAAATCCTTTTTGAGAGTAAATAATATAGTTAAATAATAAGTTTTAGAGTCTAACTTTTTAGTTCACATATATAATGTTATATTAAATCAATTCAACCTTTGAAATTGGGGCAACGTTTTCATGTGTCAAAAACTTACTTGTCAAATCACACTAGAACTCATATATTATTTTTCCATGAGTACTTTTATAGACGAAGACAAAATTAAGGAATAAAACATTATACAAAACACCCCTTAAAACATCCTTTACCCACTTAAAAGATATTCCTCAATATTATTTTCATGGCGCAATTTTTATTTTCTCGACGCAAATACTTGATTTTTTTCCTCGGGGGTATTTTGGAAGGATCATAAACAGTTGAGTAATTTTTCAATTCCTATTTCCTTGTGCTTTGATTATTAGTTGAAATCAAGTTTTTCTTTTATATACGACATGAACAAAATGAAAATCAAGAGGCATACTCATAAACTTGCTTAATGAAAGTGAATTACTATTTTAATCGAATGTTTTTTCTTCGATTCATGTGATAACAGTTTTCTTTACAATCCTATGAGTTTATAACATTCTTTGATTCTAGGTTTTGTAGATTCTTTTGATTTTGTTTTTATTTTATTGTTTTCAAGCAATCTAGGGTGTTTGTTTTCGGCCTTCTTTTGTATTGTCTGTAGAGTGTTTAGTAAATGAATTAAATAATTTAGGATTAACTATTTGAAAAATTCAATATACAATCCTAATTGGTTTGTAATGCATGTCCTTTGTTATTCCCAGATAAAAACGCTTTTCAATCAATGTCTTGTTGATGTATTCAAAATTTCATAATCTTGTATATGTTTCTATTATTTACCAATCAATGGTTTATATAAATCATCATGACTTCTGAACCCAAATTTATAAGTATAAAAGTACAATAAACTTCATCATACTTGATTGACATATTGGTCTTGATCATCATCCATTTGTTATATAAATACAAATTTTAGTGTATATTGTAATTTCCAATTGACATTCTTTTGATTTGCTGTTTTCTTCCTTATATACTTTTTTGTAAGTAAGCGATGAAAGGAAATATGGATTTGTGACTAATTCAACTAATAATCCTAAAAGAGTAGTACAACTACAGAACTACATAATCACATCTTATTTGGTGGGATCTACATACTTAATCGCATACGTGCTCATGATCTTAGCTTGAGATAGAATACTTTGTTGATATTAAAAGGAATACATTGTTAGCGCTCTTTCTAGATAAATGGTCTTGCTTAATTCCTTTCGACTTTCGAGGTAATATTTGAGTTCAACCCTGGAGATAGAGCCCTTAGTCTAGGACGCATGAAAGACTAAAGGAAATTGCAATAATTTGTTTTACTGCCACATGTTCTAGACATTATATCATTTTAATGCCCATTTTTCTCGTATTTTGGAGATAACCAAATCATAAGTTAAGTTCTTTTCTACACTTAGAATTTGTGTGTTGGAACTTTTGGTGTTCGGAATTTAGAATTGTAAAGATTATTATCTGATGTTATTTCGATAATCTTGTGTCCATGTTTGGACTTTAGCGCTTCACTTCTTCAAGAAACTAGCACTACTCTTCATTTCCCAAGAGTGAACAAGGTACTCTTTTGCTTACTCTTATTTTATATAATGTGGATAAATTATGGTTGTTTGATAATGTAGGGGAATGAAAGGGTCCAAGTAGAATCAAGATAACTTTCTCTTTAATGTACCCACAAGAGTGAGATCATTTAGGAGGTATGGGAGGTTCCAAGTGGAATCAACACATCCATCAAATTATGTCAGCAATAAGCCAAGTGTGGGTACATTGTTCGATTTGCGGGAAGAAGCTTATGGTTGTTGCATGGCGTATGTTGTAGCCCCAAATCCTCTGTTAAGAAACAATATATGAAACTCAGATGCGCATACAAAACACGTGGGGCTTGCATTATTAGGTTGCTTGGGAAAAACTAGAAATATCAGTTCAAGAGTTGTGAAGCTGGTGCAAGCTTGAAACTTTAGAATAACGAGAGAGTTTCACTAGATAAGTTCAATGATGAACACAATCATATTCTGAATTCTGGTGTTGAAGCGCCGACAGATGGTGTAGAGTTATCAACCCCAACCAACAATACCGACAATAAGCCTATTGTGGGTATGTCTTTTAAGTCATGAGAAGCTTATGTCTGTTAAAGGGAATATATTTTAGCTATAGGGTTCGACTTGAAAAAGTAATAAGATCTGCAGTAAACAAACAAGTTATAGTATTCAAATTCGTATATAAAACACATGATGCTTCACTGGTTGTCAAATGGAAAAAAGAAGAAACAATCTTTCAAGTGATTTGAAGCTGGCGAAATTTTGAAGTTTTCAAAGTACGTTTGGGTTACAATCTTTGTTTAATGCAAGAATTATGGTTTTGGTTTTAGTTATGATCTACGTTAAAGTTTCATTGATTTTGCATATTTGTTTGTTTTGAAGATTGTATTTGAAGTTCGCGTGTAGTTCAAAAGACGTACTCAGAAGGTTGCTTAACGAATATGAATTACTATTCTAATTGAATGTTTCTCTTTGATTTTCATGTGATAATGGTTTTATTTATAATCATATTCAAAGAGTTTATAACATTCTTTAATTCTAGGTTTTGCAGATTATGTTGATTTTTTTTTTTGTATTTTCTGTCATTTTCAAACAATCCACGGTGTAATGTAGTTTGTATGAATTATTAATTATGTAAGTGAGGGTGTCTAAAAGTGTGACTTCAATTCCAATTGGAGACTAGGTTCACGTTAATTATTTGGCTTTCTTGTGTATTTCTTTCTACATAGGGCATTTCGAAGAAAATTATAAAGACGTAACGTTGAGGAGTATAAATGTGAGAGTTTTTTTTTCTTACATAGGGCATTCTAGAGGGACACTTTGGGGTCCGAGCAATAGTGGGAGTAGTTTAGGATTTTAGTTTTCTTTCTACTCATTTCTTTTTTTTATATATTTTTTCTTTTCAATAGTTATAATGGATAGCTAGTTCTCTCTAACACGGTTATAGAAGTAGCCTTATCATGTATGTTAGAGAATTTTATCACACTTCCAATGATAATTCTCCTTGTCCTGTATTCTTGTTCGATAATGATAAAGATTTATCTTCAGATGTCCTTATGCTTGTGTTTAATATTCATATTTCACAAGCAATTTAAAGTGAAAAAGTTTTCTTGAGAATTTTTATTTGTTTAAACATTATATCTTCTGAGATGATTATTAATTTGTGTCCTAAACTTTCTTGTGATTACGTAGGAATTTTTTTTTTAAATAGGCTTAATAACGGTGAAATCTAAACCCTAGGTTTTCCCACTGATTCAATTATTTAATTTATTAGTTTCAATGGGTATTCCTAATGTTTATTATTCTATCAATTTAATTATAAAGTTAAAAGTAGCAAATATTTATTGTCAGTGGATGATTCATATTTGCGTATTATCCCGTTGACAGTCATGTGATTACGGTTATACATTTTAGACACAACAACTTTTTAATGTTGCTATCGACTGAAACAACATTTATATTTTTTTGTTTTTGAATTTGGTGTTATATTAGGTTAGGTTATATTATATTATATTATATTATATTTTTATTCTATTTATTATTCTTATTTTTTAAGATTTTATCCTTCGTATTTTCTTATTTTTGGTGTGCAAATTTTATGGAAACTAAAAGTGGATATTGAGATTTGCTAACAAAGGTAAGTCAAAATCTCACTTTATTTTAGTTTTGTAAATAATTATACACCCTCCGTTTCAAAAAAGTTGAACTATTTATTTTAAAATTTTGTTCATAAAAGTTGATCTATTTCATTAAACAAGCAACAGTTATAAAATTACTCTTTTGATTGATTATGCGTTATTCAATTTTAGTATAAGAAATATGTATAATTTGATTGCCATATTTATATTCGTTACCCGTTCCTTTTTCAACTGGTGTCAGAGAAAACAAACACCGAAAGACCTATTAGCATGTGGTTGTGAATGATCCAACATATGGACAAGAATTCAAGTCCTATAAACGTACCATCATGATTTGATATGACCAATTATTAATGGTAGAAAACTGTTATGCGATCTTTTCTACAATCTCGCGATTTAAAAAAAGAGAGGATGTAAACTACACGCTGCAAGGCTTGGAAACAAAACCTACCATAAGAAAAAATTTGACATGAAAAAAATAATTATACGATTAGGAAACACAATGTATGGCTCGCAAAGTTTGAAAGAAAATATATAAAAAATGCCACTAGTCGTATAATGATATTTCCTACTCATATCTGGGGTTTTTTTCTTCATTTAAGAAAAACATACGTATCTATCACTATGAAATGAGGAACTCCTAACAGTAATGACGTAGACACACTTTATGAAATTCAGATACGGTTAGGAAATTCATGTTCGACCTGATTGTAGATGGGTATGTAATACATCTTCCATAATAATGAGTATAGACTTTTGGTCAATCTTGTTTTTCATATCATACCCAAAAAAAAAAAATGAAGTAAAGAATATAAGGTAATTTTCGACAAAAAGAAAAGGGTAGTGATAGACGCATTATTGTGTCTAATATATCTCAATTATATATATTGTTAGTGTTCGATTTTGTATTTATTTTGTTATTTTATGTCTTTGTAGGTATTTTTAGAGAAATAAGCTCTTGCGGCGAAATTGACTCGAAAAGTGGTGTTTTACACCCAAAGATAGAGTACTAAAGGCACCCCAGAAATGCACCGGAAGCACCCCCAAAATGTGTCGGGGGAACCCCGAAAAAATTACTATCTACGCCCAAAAAATTACAATTTGCACCCCATAAGAAAAGTGCTAAAGGGACACCCGTGCAGGATTAGGGGGAGGACATCTTCTTCTCAAATTCAAAGGAAGCTTTTTGGCGGGAAATTTTGGCAGTTCTCTGCGTAACTGCATGGACCGGATTTGGAGAGTTATGGTAGGAGATTTTGTCTAGGATTGGTTGGAAATATTGTGTCGTATCACAACAGGATTGGTAACGGCATTGAATGCGATCAATAAGGAAGATATGACGAATACAAGGGAGTTCGTGTATGCAGAGAGAGATTCTCGGGATTTCTGGCTATTCTTGGAGCAATGAACGAGTCTACAACGTTTTCTACTCATTCTGGAACGTGTTTCAGTAAATTTGGAGTGTGTCAGTTGAAGATTTTCGCGAGCAGAGATATGAAAGGAAAGAAAAATCTCGTATCTTGCATGGGAGTAAAAGAAAATATGTTTGATTGATTTCCGAGATTATATGGAGTTTTAGGGATTTATTCTCGGTCCAAATGGGTATATATACGCTTCTGGGATCACAGAAATGGGTGTCGAGAGTTTGGGGAAGTTTTGGAGGCTACGGAGCGAAGAAATCACGAGTTGCAGGAAAAGTTTTCTGCTGCTGCAACTCAAGAACACGAATAACAAAAGCCCGTAAAGGAAATTCGTTGCAAACTGTCGCTTAATTGCGGCAGTTCCCAACTCCTTTCCAGCGACTGTGCAACAGTGTTTACATCACTTGTCTTTTATCGTTCATTTTGTGACGATTTTTGTGCGTCGCAAAATCCTGTTCTACACCATTTTCTCTTTATTTCATCTTTGTAAACCATTTTTGAGCCTAAATAAATATTTTGAGAGCACGTTTACTATGATGAGCTAAACCTCAAAATTGGGGCGATGGAGGAAGCCTTATTTCACACTTGGGTAATTATATTTAATTCTTTTCATGACTTTTGCACTAATTTTAATTGAAATTATGATTTGATTTAATTAGTTTTCATTTGATTAGATGGGTCATGCTTAGCTTAGGTGATTTGATGTCCCATGCTTAACATTTACATCTAATATTTTGAGCATCTATCTTGGCAAAAATAAGAGTCACTTTATTTTATATTTTTATTGAGCTATAATTGTTAAAAGAATTATTATTTGAACCTTAAGAAATGAATTTGGTGGAATCCTAAGCCCTAGTACCTCTCACCCACTTTGTTAATATTTTTGTATATAATTTTTATTAAATTTAAAAACTCGAATCTTCACAAGTCTTAGAGTTCGAATCATTTTTACTACAACTTCAAAATCACATCAGGTAGATTAGCCATTCTCAAGTTTTAGACACTTATTATCCACAATCTAGCTAGATCAATGCAAATGCAACCCTTCACAACTTCTATATAAGGTTTCATTATATATTCCTGCTTCATGTATTCACATCCAGGTTGGCCCATTTGTTCCCAAGCTAACTAGTAGGGGTGAGCATGGTCCGGAATGGACCGGTTTTAGCCTCACCCACATCCAATCCAATACATGATAAAAATTAAGTTTAGTATTCGCATCTAATCCAGCATCTAATGGATACACGGATATACGAATTGGATATGTATGACCCAATGAATTTAATTTTTACAAATAATACAATCGATAACCACAATAATAATAATAATAATAATAATAATAGAATAAATCATCATTACAAAGGGGAAAATACAACTATTAGTTGTTTTCAGTCTACCACTCAATCTCAAACCCTAAAAATTTGATGGAAGTAAATGATAAAGAAGTAAGATGAATATATTGTGGACCATATGTAACTAATATTCTACACCCATATTTTGTGAGAATTCCATTTGTTTAATGTAACGGTTGTGGATGTCCAACGTATTTTAAGACCGCTTCTGCATCCAATCGAAATATAGATTCTGCAAATTTCATTCGCATCACCGGCCGGACACCCACCTTCAAAAGTGGATGGTACGGATTGAATCTACGAATTCGGTCTCAAATACTCCCACCACCACCACCACCAATCAGTCCATTAGCTTCAAAGAACTCAACATCCTTAGGCTTATTTAGATAACTTTATTAACTCATTTAGCCACTGCCCAGTTATTTCGAAGCCCGTGTCATTTTCAAAAAGCTTTTAATCGGTCAAATATGTGCATGAGCCTCTTGTTAGCCGTTTTTCTCACAATGTTGCATTCTTACAAAACACAATAGTCAAAATAAATATAAAATATTAATAAGACAAATAAAGGCACAAATATATATTTATGATTTATAAGTAACAGCAATTTCCAAGACAGTTAGTTTCGGGTAATGACCCTTATGTTGAACGGCCCAAACAGTAGGACGTCCAGGTCATCCAAGGCATATGCAATCAAGACTACTTAGCATTTTTAACGATCCCTTTTTAATGTTTTACGCTAGAATGTTTTCATCATTTTCCTCATTAGCTTTCCTAAAAACTTTGGACCAAAACAATTATTGTTTTGCAAAACATTAAGAGATATGCATATGTTAATGCTTTACCCATACAAATATACTCATCAGTGGCATCTGTTGGACACTCAAGGATTGCAATCACTCTTTGTTCCGGACTACGTTCTCTAATCTGCCGTGCATCATACTGATAATAAAAAAATTAGGTTGTATCTGTCGGACTATGTTCTCGAATCTCAAATCTATCGGGGCAATACGGAACCAATGCTGGAGATCTTGTTCAGAATACACACATTCAGGATGAAAATATCGTGCAACAGCTTCTGGCGGTAAATTTCCAGCCCTTGAAACATTCATTTTGTTGAGAATACTTGTTTTGGCTCTGGAGGAGCATGTATTTGTCCTGAATATTACAATAGCAACATGTTATTTCTCTCTTGTTTATCCTCATCTGACTCATCATCCAATTGTTGCAGGGCCAGTTCTGAAGGGGAGCAAGGTGTGCTCCAGCACAAGGCGTACAATTTGTGAAGGCGTATTTTTATGCCGTGTTCAGTATTGGGCCCAACTGATTCACTATTTTTTTGGTTGGAACCGAACTAAAAAACCCATTTAGGATAATTTAACTTCTCTTAAATCTAACGAAAACCCTAGAAGGAAATCAACATGCATCTCAAAATAAAATTGAAACCGGAGAGACAAGAAAAAATTCAGTCCAACAGGTTAGTTGCTTCCCTTCGTTACGGTGGCATTTGCGGAAAGAAGCTTTTTGAAACTCAAATTATTGAAGCCGTATTTGAGATCGACCATGTCACAAGAAAGGCTAAACGGATTAGCTTTGATATCCATAGAGAGTTGGTTTTTGGATATGATTGATCTTCAAAAACTAATCGATAAGTTTGCTAGCAAAAACGCAAGGCGAGCGAAGTATAAATGACGATGGACACACAATTAATAAGAGGTCAGTATTTAATACTACATGTTCTTCTCTGTTACCAATATCATTTCAATTTTTCACTGCATAATACATTTAGGTCAGTAACTTTCACATTTGTTTATATTTATATCCCCTACAACACCAATTTATTATTATAGTTGTAGAATTTTGCTTACACAGTGCATAATAATTCAGGTCTTTATAATGTTTAGCGCATTGATTAGTAATTTGAATTTTTCTTACACCGTGCATTTCTACTACTCCGTTCTACTATAGGTTACTCGTCGACAACAACATTTTTCGTTTTAGTTTCCTTGTTTGAGCTCTTTTCTTCCTTTAATGCAGGTATGCCAAGAACTACCTAGAGCGGGGAAACAACATCGCAAGTTTTTTAGTGAAAGAGTATTTGGATGATGGCTATTTGCTTCAGTCTGTTTTTGGATGTAGTTTAGTCCTCAAATTTTATTTCTGTTTCAATCTGTTAATCAACGTAGTTTAGTCCCAAGTAGTTATGTGTTTGTTTTCATTTTTGATGGAAAGTTCCCAACTTCCTAATACTTTTTACCATACGTTCTTCTTGAGTTGTGCGACATAAATTACTTCGTTTCAATGCTATTAAGTAGATTTTATTTATGTGTGAAAAATTTTTTGGAGAGAAAAGCGTTCCGATCTCTTTCACACAAGTCCATCGAAACTTCAGAGACGGCCCTGAATTGTTGCAATATCTGCAAATACTTTAGTTGCTCTTTATTACACAAATCAATACTCAATTTTATATCTCATCGGAAGAACCACAATTGGAATCCATTTAAATGTCGGAAACCAAAATTGAGAGAGTCCATAATTCTATTTTGGAAAGAGGTAGAAGATTGTGTAGCTCCTTTTTTTTTTGGGTGTGATGAGGTGAGTTAGGGCAATTCCTATGGCAATGAACAAAAATCTTTTTTCGTTGAGCCACGTGGATGAACAAACTGTGTGTTCCACTATGGGAAACCCACTCAAAATGAACAGATTTGAAAAATTGGGACCCACCACCTAATATAATATAATTTTAATTAAATATGATAAAGTTATAAGTTATGAAATATAATATAATAAAGTTAAAAAGTTATAAATATAAAAATGTTTCTTTAATAGTTAAAAATCAGAAGAAGTGAGGTGTTTTTAACTTTTTGTAGTGGGCGATCTTACCATGCACGTCGGCGTTGGTTCTTTGATTGCGTGCGTTTGTTCTTTGATCGCGCGGTGCATAATTAAGCGCGCTACATCATCCAACTCAATGAACAAACCAACAAATTTGTTGGTTTGAACATCCATTTTTCATGTTTGTTGAGTCCATAGTGGGAGCAAAATGAACAAACTTCAAGTTTGTTCATTCCATAGGAGCTGCTCTTACATAGAATTTGGAGATATGGCCAGTTGGACCATGGGTACAAAAATATAGTGGCTAGCGGCATTGTATTGTTAGGCGGCAGACTCTTTTCCTCTTGCTATAGCTTCCCCCGCCGACTAACTCTCTGCCACTCTGTGTATTTCAGTAGTGTGGAGAATCCCATTTGTAAGGCTGGCAACGGATAAATATCCGTCGGATATTGGCAATACTGATAAGGTTAAGGATAAGGGTTATCGGATATCCGGTATCCGATAATATCCGGCGGAATCCAAAAATTCCATATCGATAAGGTTAAGGATAACCTATCGGATATCGGATATTATTCCGATAAAATCCGGTTTGTTTCTGGTAAAAAATAACTGGAGAAAAAAAAGTGTTAGAAATCATCCAACATATGGAACTCTTCTTCGTCTCGGTTCTGAACTTCTAATCAAAATGAGTTTGAATCACTCTTACAAAAAGTTGCTATAAAGTTTAACCACCAAGAATAATTGAAGCACATATCTTAATCTAACTTTCAATTAACCCCAAATTCGATCGAGCATTCAACATTCAAAACCCCACACAAGAACTCAGCCTCAACAACAACATTAAACCTTTAAGTCAATCATCTCCGCCGCACCAGTTCTGCAAATGGGTTATGCCCAATTCAAACATCAAGATGAACCAACTCCATAGATCCATTATCATTGCATCAGCTTGAATCAAACAGCTCCATATAAGACCAATTAAGCCAGCACTCCACATGAATCAACGAGCTCATCCACAAATTCGACTAGAACCCAATTCGAATTTATGTTTAGAATCCCTAATTTAACCCATCTTCATTCACTTCCAATCTGTACAACCACCATTGTCGTTGCTTCATTTCCCTGTATATAACCATTAATTCAAACCAGCCACCACCACTGACGAAAACCCAATCTTCTTCAAGCCCTAGCCAGCAACACCTGAATTTAATCACCACTTCGATTTCAGCCAACTCCCGGACCTAGCTTTTTCCCTTCCAGTTACTTATTGCTTGAGACCAATAGCTTACAGTAGAGACCAAAATCCGTTGACAACCCCTGCTAAGAATCAAAACCTAAACGATCTCATCTTTTCTCTATCGATCACTAACTCCCTCTCTCTCGATCTAACTGAACTGACTCTCTCGATCTCTTTTTATTTCTCCCTCTCCTGATAAGACTAATGAATAGAAGTTACCGAACTGATAGAATCAGGTTGAATCTCGACATCTAATACTTGGGGGTTGGAAATTACAAGTACACCCTAGGCTATCGGATGTCGGATATTAACCTTACGGAATGACCCTCATCCGATTCCGATAGGGTTAAGAGGGAATATCCGATAAGATATCCGGTTCCGAAATCCGATATATCGGATTAAATCCTATAGGAAGTCGAATTTTCGGAAACGGATGTCGGATTTCGGAAGTATATTGCCAGCCCTACCCACAGGACTTGTCAAGTCGAGGCCTTTTTTTTTTTTTTTTTTGGCAAGTCCCATTTCAAAATGCGAACAAAAATCCTTTATCTACCATTTTTGCTGTACTACTGTGATAGAATTTAACCTCAGGCTAAAACCTTGCTAAGGTTTTTCTACTTACACACAGCAGAAGGGCATAAATAGAGGGGGAAAATGGCTCATCTTCTTAAATTTATGGTTAACAAAAATCAAAATCAAAATCAAAATCTCACAAACATCAAATTTCTTGTTCGATTTATTCATCGGAAACCATCAAAACAACAAAAACCACCACCAGTACCACCTCCGAAACCACCAAACCCACCACAAAAACCAGTTTCATTTAGTCATCATGATGAAACATGGGAAGATCCTTATAGTTGGATGACTAACTTAGATGATAAAGTAGCAATGCGTCATATGGATGTTTATATGGAACAAGAAGAAAAATATACAGAAGCGGTCATGTCTGATACTGAACGTATTCAAAATAGACTTCAAGCAGAGATGGCTGTTCGTATCAACTCTCATTTATCATCTGTACCAATGAAATGGGGTCCCTGGTTAGTATTTGGCTTTCATTTTCCACCATCTGAATTCTACAAACACTTATATTATCATATGCCTAACAAGTGTTTGTTGAAAATCCTAAGAAAAACTAGAAATGTTACTTCACAGAAAAAAAAAAAAAAACATGTTATTTCCAGAATTTGTGGGTTTTCTGAATTGGAATTCTTGTTTTTGTGTTTGTATTTGAAAAAAAGGTAGGTTGTATTATCGACGTGTTGAAGAAGGGAAACAATATCAAGTACTTTGTAGGAGGTCTGTGAAATTAAATGAAGAGTTCATTTCTAATAGTTCACCTTCTGCTGGATTTGATTTTACTGCTGGAAAGAGAATTGAACAGAAGCTTCTTGATTATAACCAAGAGGCTGAGAGATTTGGAGGTAATCTACTTATCTTTATTACTTAGTGGTCGAAAATTTTGTTTCTTTCCAAGGTTTTAAAATTTTGGGTTTTCTTGTTGTAGGATATGCCTATGAGGAACTATCTGAAATATCCCCAGATCATCGGTTTCTTGCGCACACTATGTATGATAAAGAGAACGATTGTTTTAAGTTATCTGTTAGGGATTTGAGTTCAAGTTCTTTATTTAAGAAACCTGAGGTTGATCGAGTTGCGGGTTTGGCGTGGGGGAGGGATGGAAAATCATTGTTTTATACAGTGACTGATAGTAATAAGCGACCCTATCGGTTTGTGAAAATTTACTGTATTTCCAATGTTAAAGTTTTGATTTTATTTTCTGATTTTTTTTTTATTTTGGATGCAATCGAGTATATTTGATGATTCTTCTAAAAAAGAATTCTTAATTAGGATCTTTCGTAGCGTGATCGGAGAAAATGAAAACGATGTTTTGGTTATGGAAGAATCAGATGAGAACGCTTACCTTAGTATCAGACACACAAAGGATTTCCAGTTTGTGACTGTTAATGTGTCCTCGGTTACTTTTTCAAAGGTATAAGCTGTAAATGGCTACTTTTGTCTCTCCATGTTTTATTTATTTCCTCATATGTTGCTAAATTCAACCAATTATTTGCAGGTTTACTTGATAAATGCAGCTGATCCTCTGTCCGTTATGAAATTAGTATATGAGTGTGAACCACATGTTAATTGCATAATTGAACATCATCGAGGACATCTTTATGTTTTTACAAATGCTGTGAAAGATGGGCAGCCTGCTGACTCTCATTACCTGCTCTCTTGCACTGTTGAAGCTTCTGATTCAAGAAAATGGGAGGTTAGAGTATTTCTAAGCCATTTCCGTTCAGATTCAAAAAAAACTTCCCTGCAGCATGTGCTATTTTGTGGAGTTTTAGTTAGTTCAGTATTATTTCCTTCACGTGAGCTATTGGTTACTGTCTTCAAAGATATGTGGTGATTCTTGTTTATGTTTCAGAATGTATTTCTTGATGACCCGGAGTTTGTCCTGGAGGATGTGGATTATAATGATACTCACCTCATACTTATCTTGAGGGAGGGTCGAGAGTTTAAGATCTGTGCAGTCCCTCTACCTTTGGCTAGTAAGGTGAGCGGCCACTTGTATGTTTGCGATTTTGCGTTATATATGCTGTTCTGGATACTCACATATTGGCTAGTAGTAGGCTGTTAATTTACTGGTGGCTCTTTCTTACGAGATCAAATGAATGATCCAGTGAAGGAGCTCCTACTATGAATCTCAGTAATGGTGTTAATCCCTGGAGCACGTGGTTGTTCTTTTCTTTCTGCATTAGAAAAGTAATTTAAGGTGGTTAGTTTTTGTTGTTGTATGACTTGTTTTAAATCTTTTCCCCTTTTAATTAGCTTGTTTTTGTACAATCTTTGAGCAGGGAGCAGTTCGGTTAAAAGAGCTTAACCCTACTTTCTTGCCTCTTCCAAAGTATGTCTGCCAGATCTCTCCTGGACCAAACTATGACTACTATTCCTCTACCGTGCAATTTACAGTGTCCTCTCCTGTGGTGTGTGAATGTTTCATGTCTGTTATTTTATTTTCATTTGAATATTGTATTTAAATGTCTATGCCTTAATATCTATCCACTTACTTAATGGAGAATACAAGAAATTGGCATATATCTGTCATTAATCGGTGCCTTTTTTAACTCAGTCCGTAATGCTTGCCACCTTGGTTGTCTAGATTTGGAATAACATTGTAAAATCTGTTAAAGTAGACCTACATAAGCTAGGGACCCCAGGTTAGGTCTAAGAAGCACAGTGTATGTTGTACATCTAGATGCAAACTGGGCCCTATTATACCGCAATGGTGTTATATAATGGCGAACATTGGTGTGGTGTTATATACTTGTCCATGGTTGTATACATGTATATTTATTTTCAGATTCTTTTATTTCAAAGTACATGTATTTAAGCAACTGATAGAGCTGTAAATTTCTGCAGATGCCTGATGCTGTTGTCGACTACAACTTAGCAGATGGTAAGTGGTTTATAGTTCAGCAACAAAATGTGCTTCAGGAAGGAACTCGAACCTTATATGGAGCTACCTCGGTGTCTGTAAACACTGAGAAGCTACGAAGATCGCAAAGCATTCATCTCTCAAATGAAGTTCATTCGGAAGATGATCACTTATGGAATGATTTGTCAGAGTTTTATGCTTGTGAGCGGTACGATGTTGCTTCACATGATGGTGTACTGGTTCCTTTGACTATTGTTTACTCACGGAAATACAGACAAGACGGCCTGAATCCTGGTCTACTTCATGGTCATGGAGCTTATGGAGAGTTATTAGACAAAAGATGGCGTAGCGAGTTAAAAAGCCTTCTCGATCGTGGTTGGGTGATTGCCTATGCTGATGTCAGGTTTGTTTTATAGATATGGTGTAGTTTTTCTATGTATTCATTACTCAGATTTTTACTTATTTCATTGCTGAGGAACCTATTTCTATAATATGTCAATTCTCTTTCTTGTGTCGGATGCAAAAATTTAGACCGACTCATTTGGTTGCCTGATCCAAATTATTCTAATTATATATTTTAGGGGTGGTGGTGGTAAGGGTACAAAGTGGCACCTCGATGGAAGACGGACAAAAAAACAGAATGGTATCAATGACTATATTTCCTGCGCTAAGTTTCTTCTTTACAAGGAAATTGTACACCAAAGCAGGCTAGGAGCTTGGGGATATAGTGCTGGAGGGCTCCTAGTTGCATCTGCTATTAATATGCAACCAGATTTGTTTCGTGCTGCAGTTCTGAAGGTTTGTGCCTCTTGTTGATCCAAATTACCTGGTTGATAAATCGTTGCTCAGACTTATGATACTTCCCGAGAATTGTATCCATGTGTTTGTCTTTCACTTTGCCATTCTGCTAAATAAAGATAGATAGTAACACATCAAATCGGGAGTGACATCGTTGTAGCAAATTGTCAATCAGTCAAACTTTTCAGCAAAAATTTATCATAAATTTTAATTTGAATATAATCGTGAGTGCCGTTTCTATTGTAGGTTCCCTTTTTAGATGCTACAAATACGCTATTGTATCCTATATTGCCACTAATGCCTTCCGACTATGAAGAGTTTGGAGATCCTGAGGATGTTGAAGATTTTCGGGCTATTAGAAAATACTCCCCTTATGATAATATCCAAAAGGACACCCTTTATCCAGCTGTCTTGGTAACATCATCTTTGAATACAAGGTAAACTTATTTGTCAAAATATTTGTTTCTGCATCAATGCATGTCCTATACAATTACTGGAGAGAGTAAAAAATTGGTGTAAAGACTGTTGCAAGATTGCACATTTCTAACGGTGTACACGAACAAGTATATGCTCAGAAAAACAGCAAAGGGCAAGCATTGATTTTCTAAATATCCAAGAAAGTGATCTCTCTTCAATTTTCACTTTTTACCCATGATTCTAAGCTCCATCTCTAGAATGTGATATTATAAATGATGTTATTTTAAAGGCTTATCAGTGATTTCCTAGGATTTGGGGTATTATTTGAGACACAACGCTGCCTTTATCCCAAACATGCACTGGCTTGTGATCTATCCCAGGATTCATTATGAAACTTGTGCATGTAAAGTTTTACATGTCTTTCAGTAGACTGATAAACCTAATACCATTTGTATGTTGATATTTCAGGTTTGGCGTGTGGGAAGCTGCAAAATGGGCTGCACGGGTTAGGGATCATGTCATTTATGATCCAAAGCGTCCAATACTGCTTAATTTAACAGTAGACGTAGTCGAGGAAAACAAATATTTGCAGTGTAAGGAATCAGCTTTAGAAACTGCCTTTCTTATCAAGATGATGATGGATTCATAGATGTCTTCTACTTTTTCCATTCTCTGTGATCACATTCTTCGGAACCTCCCCTAGGTAGAGCTTCTTAGGGGGTCACCAAACATAAGCCATATCCATCTGATTGTTCTTAGCAGAGAAAAAAAAAAAAGGATCAACCAAATAATCCAATAAGGTGGAGAAAAAAAGTACAAGTAGTAGATGGAATTTTGAGGAATTAGTTAGTGTTAGGTAGGGAAGTAGATCACATTTTTTTCTTCTAACTGTATATTATTAGAAAACAATTATATCAAGTATGCTTTTAACTGACAGTGTCAATATGATAATTGATGGTATTGGTATATATAGAATGTGTAAGAAAAGTAGAACTCTTTTTCTGTTAAAATGGTTTATCATCATTGACATCTGAGAAAAAGCTTTATTAGGATTCACTGCCTATTACCCACTATTACTTTATCTCTCTCTGTTAATAAATTTGTCTTGTTAAGATGATTAAGTTAAGTGGAGATTACCTTAAGATTCTATTTGGCGACATGCCGTGGATTCCAGCTTGTATGAGCTTTTCCATCTATTTATTATTTCTTTACAGAACTCAGTCTGTCAATATTTTTAGATTACCAACTCAACTGCTTTTGGACATAATACCTTTATAAGAAAATTCTCCATGAAAATGTTGAATTGAATTGAAATCTTTGTTTATTGATGAGTAGTAGTGTTATTGAGAAGCAAAAGAAGAGTTTTTCCTTTGAAATATTGCATCATTGTTCATGTAATTCATGCTGCACATACTCATGCATATTGACTTGTCACTATTATGAGCATTAATGATAGTGGATGAACAAAGTAAAGGGTATTTCAACTACAAAGAATCAGCTTTTATCATCTCATTTTAGGGTTTCCAATGTTGCATATAGGAGGATCATTCAATTTCAATCTACTTGCAAAAAAAAAAGAAACTGTTTCATGTTATCATGTATTAAAAAGACAGATATGGAGGGAGTGACACCAAAAACTTTTTTCTTACACCCATCACAACTTTAAGAAGAGGAGAAGACCCCCACCATGTATTAGACTTTTCATGTGATTGATGCCAATTGCCAAACATTGCAATGGGTGCTTCTGGTCATCATTTTTCTCTACCTACAAAGCTAAAGATAAGAGAGGGAATTATTTGGAATTAAAGCTGGAATGATTATTTACAAAAATCAGTCAAAATATGTGAGTCCAATCTTCCATTTTTTGCTTCATGTATTATTATGGACCATTGGTGCTAAAGTTTATTTTAATTAGGATTTTGGTTTGATTTTGATTAATCATGTCATCCTCAAATTGTGCATATTCCATGGCATTATCTGTGGATCTGCATGGATAGTGTGGGTACACACACCTCACATCAATTCCTCTGAAGGATTTTTTGTTCCAAACAGACAACAACACAAGCACCATGAAGCTTATACCAAACATTTGATTGTTTTCATCCATATCGACAAAAAACAACAAAGATTGAAAAGAAACCAATGGAATGGTCCCATTACTTCAAACCTAGAAATTCTGTTTACCCGTTTCTTTTCTCTGCACTAATCTGAACAACCAAGTACAGCAGGATTTGAGAGTAGGGACAATGAAATTCAAGAATTAAAGATCGCAAGAATTATGGAGGTCGGCTCATTTTGGTTCTATTTGCAGTGTGTCCCAAAATGGCCTCTATTCAAGATGAAATCTACAGAAAACCAAAAACGAGGAAAAATACATCGAAGGAAAGAAAGAAGAAATCAAATTAATACCCTCAAAAGAAAGAAGCAAATGGAACAGACTGCACAAAAAAATTGAATATAATTCACCTCTGGATCTCTCTTGTTGCTTCTGCATCAACCTTTGCCCCCCCGAAAAAAGAAAAAAATTAGTACATTCTGAATGAGGGTAAGATATTGATACAAGGGTGTGCAAAAAGGCAGTGGTATAAGTTGATCCGATCCATCTTCCACCATAATGGGATACACAACATAATTTATATTTCAACACTTTTCTACGTTTCTATTCCCTCTGAAATGGTTGGTAATAACCCTTCTCCTTCTACAAAAGTAGGATTTAGAAACTTAGCAACAAACGCCCACATTTTATACACATCTTCAAAGTTGGTGAGGAAGCCAAGAGATGCAGTAACAACTTCAACTCTGATTAATGCTTTCTTACCATCATTTCGACCATTTGCTATTGGCCGGCATAACGCTGCATCATCCATATCCATCGTCCCTCGATGGTTCTTTGGGCTGTCACCTAGCCGAATATGACTAAGGAATCCAATCCCAAGAGACACTCCATTTTTCTCCGCTAGCTTTTGTACAGCATCAGGATTAATTTGGCCTCCTTTATTGTCTCTTATGTTAAAAGCCACGGCAGCACCCCTTTCATATTTTATCTTCGGGCCATAAATTTGAACAAGAGACACTCCAGTGCCCCCTTCAGGACCAGGCAGCCGCAACTGCAGTAACGATGTAACAAGCCAATTGATCAGATAGCGCAATCTAAGGGTGGTTTTGTTGAGACCCAGCATGTTGACGTGATCGAGATGCCGGCACATAATCTCAGGCTCTCTTCTTTCCCAGTCCTGCCCATCCTCATATTCTTCATCACTCATGGAATCATCCTCCCCAAAAGTAGTCGCAGAAACTTCGGGCTCCAAAGTATGGTTTATATGCTCTTTACGGTTGTCATCCACACTAAAAGACACCCTTCCGCCCATGCTCATAACCCTTTCACCATCTTCAACCCCAAAAAATCGGCTTCCACCCAATCTGCTTCCTTCCCTCCTTCCTAATAGCCTAAACTCGCCTTCGGTCTCTCTCCTGATAGCACTTTCTTTTGTGTCGCTACATATCTCAGAGGTTGAGCCATTTTCATGGCTACCATCCTGGAGCCAAGAAGCAGTTGGATTGCGAAGTCCATTTGCAGTTGATTTCAATATAGACGCTGACGAGATAAACTCTTCTCTGATTTCCGATTCTTCTTGAATTTCTCTGACATGCTGATAATCTGTATCCTTTCTGCAGCTTCCTGGAGCGGTATCTGTTTCTGTGAATTGATCTTCAGGGACCTCCTTCACAAGCTCCAGTTCCTGTGAGACTGATAAGACAGCTGCGTCAAAAGATAACACATTATCATCGTTCATTCTGAGGTTAACCCCTCTGCCATCATAAATCGGACTCCCAGATACTCTGGATGCAGATTTTGGAGAATGCCGTTTCTGATTCTTTCGGCTGGTAAACCAAGATGGCGGCAACGGAGATCCTGGTTTCGGCTTGCTTAGTTGGCTAGAATTGTCAGACCTGTATGGGCTCTGACCTAGATCTATCCAGAATGAATGATCTGACGATTCGTCTTCACTGAAAAGTGGGCTCTTCATGACCTCCCCAACTGAAATGCTGTCAACTTCTTCAAAAATGGTACTTGCGCCATCCCTGTCAGAGCTATTATCTTGCTCCATCTCTGCCTCAAACACGTCTCTCACTTGAGCAGAAGTGTACACACCAGAAAATGCTGGTAATTGTGACCCCTTGTGAGTTTCTGGAATTAAATCTTCACTCCCATCCGCCCCTTCATCTTCAATTCCAACCAATCCATCCAGACCATCAATTGAATCACTTAGATACTGAGGAAACACCGGAACTATTCTCACCATTCCAGACCCAGCTGTCCCACACTGATTTTGCAAGCTTGACATCACCGATTTCTTGATAAGGAGACATCCAAATCCAGTTGGGTCAGTACCAAATACCCGGTAAAAGGACGTGATAATGAAGTCAGGTCGGAAGAGAGACAACCCCAGCGAATCCATATCTTTTGGACCTAATGACCCAGCATCAAGCAAGACATGCCAGTTGTTTTGCTGAGCCAATGCCATCCATTGATAAGAATACTTTGCACCTGTAACTCTAGACTGAACAGGAAACACAAAAAGCCCCACTGCAGAATCCTTCTTCCTCCTTTTCTTAGTCGAAATATGCTTTTTCAGTTCAGTTGAACACAATTTTAGAGTAGGCCATTTATAAGTAGCACTGTAAGTCTTTGCCCCCTTCTCCTTAGCACTTTGAGCCATCCAATTTACGGACTGACTCTCGTAATCAAACATAGTCAACAATTTCTTGTTGGTTTGAAATGGATAAGATTCAGCTAACAATTTAAAAGCAGACCCTCTACTAACAGTAAAAACAAGCCCATATTCATTCTCAGGGATATTCAAATAATCCATTATTCTAGATTTTATATCATGTTCACAACTACCTTTCTCAGCACCACCATATAAAGCATGGTTGCTTAAATTTGCAGTAATCTCTGACAAGCTAAATGCACAAGACTCCCAATACTGAAGTGTCTGAAGATAAGAAAAGAGTCCAAATCCACAGTAATCAAGACATACCTTGGCATTATAATCTGAGAGATGCCCATATTCATTGGATCTTAACTGATCAATCATTTCTGTAGACTGGAATTTTGGGTACATGGTAAGAAATTTATTAAATGAATCAGAAAGATCAGGGATTGAACCTTCAGTATCGAAAGTTCTGTCAGCTGCAAGAGAAGTAGCTCTAAGAAATTCCCTCTGAGCATGAAGTCTAGCAAGAGATCTTGACCTACCCAAAGTACCATCTTGAGCTGAAGATTCAGAATCAATGTCTTGGGATTTAACAAGTGAACCATCTTCAGAAGCTTCTTCAAGAGCTTCTCTTAGTTTATTTTCTTGTAATTGTCTAAGAATCGATGGTTTTCTTTGACCACCTCCTCCTCCATCCTCTGTCATACCACCAGACCCATCTTTTCTTCTGCTCTTCTTCTCCATTAGTAATGAAGCACAATGAGATATGGGTTTCCATAGTGATAGATGCATTGAAAAAAAAAAAAAAAAATTGTATAAAAATGAAATTCAAGACAACAAACTCATCTAGAAAACCCAGACTATAAAATGGAAAGTAGATTCCAATAGACAAAAAAAGAAGAATCTATTGGAAATTTTCAGGAGGGAACACCTCAAAAGAGATTCATTGAAACATTTGAAAAATTTCACTTTTTAGTTGAATTTATGAAGCGCCATCCACTTTATCCAAACCAGAGATTCTTCTTCTGTATCCCAAAACTAAAATCAACCCATGTAGCAAAGAGAAGATCTTTACATCAGAGAAACCACCAAATGTAAACCCTAGTTCATACTGTGCTGAACTAAGAAAAAAAATGAATGAAGGATACCCAAACCCAGAGACCTTGAAACTGAAAAACAGAAAACCAGATCCACAGGACAAGGGAAAAGAAAAAAAACTTGAATCTTTTTACTTTTTATCTCCTCCCCCACACTAAAACAGACCTAGAAGAAGAAAAATGAATGAAACCCTTTGAACAAAAAAACAAATCACTAAGCCAGAACCCAGAAAAGAAGAAAATTCTGAGAATGATAAGTAAACAACACAAGTATAAGTTGAAAGAGAAAGAAAACAAGAAGTTCAACAACCACACAACAACTTCTTTTACTCACTCTTCTATTTTTTTTTTCTCTCTGTAATTTCCCTCTGCTACACAAAATCGAACCCGAAAAAAAAAGACCCTTTCTTTCTTTCTTCTTCACCGTCAGTTCTGCTCTCAATTTCCTGCTTAATCAATGAGTCAATCTAGACATGTTTGCATTCATTATACCCCTTTCTCTCTCGATTTATTTTACAAATTACTCCCATTAAAATTTTCTTTTAGGTCCCTGGTTTTTGTAAGAATTGTGAATGACCACCTGTAATGTGGTCAACTAGAGGTTGACCTATGATTAAAACGGTAGAAACTGGTCTGGGGAGGAAACCAATGTTTGTGAATCTCAAAAGACAGTAGAGAGTTAATTACCAACTAGGTAACATTGACTTTATGAGATTTACCACACCCGGTTGAAGAAGGCTTTGTCATGGTTGGCATATTGGCTGTTATAGCTGGACTGGCATTAAGAGAAATATTATTGTTTTGGTGTGTGGTAGGACCTACCACTTGGCTGAGAAAATATTTGTTTGTTTCATTTTTCTCCATGGGCTAAAGTCAAATCACTTTGCTATAACAGAAGAGACATATGACCAAAGAAAACATCCACTTTGATTTGAGTTTCATTATTTTATTTATTTGTTCCTTATTTTGAATTTGATTCAGTTTCTTGGAAATCCATGGGCATTTTGGGTACTCAAAGGGTTGTGGGCTGAGTTACAAATGTCGTTTGGTCGAATCGAAGAGCAGGGATTTGGTGAACTATAGCCTAGAAGAGTTTTTCACTGCTAGAATTTATCTTCAAAGACTATTAAACACTTTTAAATTTCTGTTCAGTCATCGGCAGAGGTGTGACGGCTTTATAAACTGGCCAACTGACTTAAAACAAAATTCACAGTTCGAAGCAAGTGCCCGACCTAGTAAATCTTCATTCAAAAGACTCTGTAAATCACTAGGTGGACGAGGTTTCCCCACACCAACACTTTTTGTTATAAGAAAAGAGGCAAACCACCTCAGAAAGATTATAGCATTATAGTATTGGAGAACTGGTACTGCTGAGCAGACTGCCGGTCCTCTCATGGTTCACAATAACATTTCTAGAGTTTAAAGATAACATTTTACTGTTCTGAGTTTCTACAATTCTAAAATAGACATTGCTGGAGATAATGGGTATCAAATCGTGAACAGAAAATAGATCACAGCGTCTAGGAAAATTACAGTCGGTGCTGAGCTTAGCTAAATTGACTGCTATATGATTATCTCTGTCATTGATCGTGCTCCAAGTATCGATCTCAAAAAGTTCCTTCCCATCGTGAGACAATGTGAATCTTGATCCTATCTTCTTTGCATACTGACTTCCGATCAGCTTTATTAGTTGGCAAGAATTTGATTCGATGTCCATTTTGCTTCCTAAGTCCACTGCCCAGTTGTAGGCTTCAATTGCAGCTTTCTTTTTTAGTGCATCAGGGGTGCCTTGACCAAGGTTTGATCCCCTTGCTCCTCTACAGCTTCATGTGTGATCAAAAATAAGCATACCCAAACCAACAATATTAGTTATTTGGTTTAAATAGATGGCAACATTGATTTTCAAGGTGAATAGCTTTGGATTTTTGTTAGAGGGAGAGCAAAAACGGATCCGAGGAGCACAAAAATTGTAGTTGACTAGGTAATCACGATATATTTGTATAAATCGGACAACAATATCCTCTTCGGCCACACAGTTTTTTCACACTCTTACTTGTGTCCTAACTATAAATAACCCTTACACCATGCTTCAAAGAAAAAGGAAAAAAAACCTTTACACCAAAACTTGATCTTCCATTAATGGTGTTATTGTTGCCGTTGCTTTGTAATTCAAATCCAAAGCTCAATTGCAAGAACAAAATCTAAAGATGATTTGTGTAATCCATCAAAAGGTTTGACGTTGATCTTTGTTTGTCTGTAAAAATTGACGAGTACTGTTGAAGAAACCCTTGTAAAAAAATATTACCGCTATTGTTGGCATTGACAGAGATGGTTTTTGAATGCGAGATTCGAGACTAATTGTAAGTAAAAATCTCATGTACAATATAATCGAGAGAGAACCCTACTTCTTGCTACTACTTCTGTCGGATCCTAACAACTTCTAATATGAGCTCATATGATTAGGAGAAAAGAGGATAATAAATCCTCCACCGTTGATTAACGGAATCATCAATATTCATTCAGAATAATAAAAAAAGAAATAATATGACTAATAATCGGTGTTGCATGATTCGAAACAGAGATGGTTTAGCATATTAAAATATCATGCATCTTTTTTTATTAATAGCAGCGAGGGGTTGTTGTCATTAAGGGTAATATAGTCTGATTCATATGGATATATTAAATCGATCATAATCACTAAGTCAACTATAATTTTTGTGTTCCTCAGATCCGTTTTTGCTCCCCCTCTAACAAAAATCTAGCTTTACGGCTATCCAAGTAGTTCTGAATTCAATGGTTTGTTGTTCCGCTTCTTCTTTCGAGAAATCCACAAACATAGGATTATTTCTGCCTTTGTCTCTGGCAACATTCTGATTGTTTGTGTAGTTAATAATTTTTTTAGCAATTCTTTTGAATTTGGTACATTTTTTTTTGAAAAGTTAAATCACATCTGGCATTGCATATATGCCAGATGACTATTAAGTGCACATAATTCAGCCCAACCGATATGATTCTCTCCCTGGTTTTTGTAAACAAAACATATATGTGAGCCATTCATGGACATCCAATCTTTGGTTAAAAACTTCATAAGGGTCAAAATAGAGTTCACGCCAAACTTGTTGATCTAGGGGGCAACGGACAAACAGATGACTTAGAGACTCATTTTGGCAGTTACATATTTTACAGATAACATCTATGTAATGGAGGTGCCTTCCTATCCTTTCCCCCGTTGGGAGAATGGAGTCTGCAGCTTTCCATAGAATTTTTTTGATGAAAGGTGAGACCTCCAGGTTTCAGATTGAGATCCAATTTTTGTTTTGAGTCCTAGACTGGCCTCTATTCGTCAATTTATTGTATAAGGACTTGACAGTGAATTTACCATCCTTTGTTAGAGACCATTTTACCTTGTCTTTCTGACCTACTTTTATGACAGTGTTTATTATTTTTTTTAGCAATGATATCAGTGAATAGGTTGTAGATTAGGGTCCTATTCCACTGATGATTTACATTCAGAAGATCAGCCAACTTATCCAACCCTGTAGGACAAGGTGGCTGATGATTCACATGCCAAAACATTCAAAAGAAATTTTTGGTTCATGTAATGTTATCAAACGAGACATACAATGCAAAAAAACAAATCTAGGGGAGTAAACAAAATATGAGATGGGACGCGGAAGATTGATAATCCATACTATCTTCATTTTGGGTAAAGAGATACTATCTGTTAGGGGAGACTTACAAATCCGAGCCACTATGCACAAGACGAAATCTACACAAGCAATGAAACACAAAATGCGGAAAATACACAACTACGACGATATAAAAAACAATCACACAACACCGAGAATTACGTGAAAAAATCCCTCCAAGGTGAGGGGAAAAAAACCACGGGAAAATATTCCACTATAATAAATAATGGGTTACACAAAATTCTCCCAAATTGGGGATAACAACAACTTCAGGATGCATATAGCACTTGGATAACAAATTTTCCTAATTACACTAACCACTAGGGTGGATCAATAATTCATTCACCTAAATAGGTAAGGTTCACTATCAATTGACAATAGAGAGTAAGAGATACTTACTACTAAGGTTTGAACAAAACCTAGATTTCCCCTCTTTGAAGAGATGTGAAAATTGATCAATCAATCTTCACCACAACAACCAAATGGACTCTTAGATAAGAACCAAAGAAAACTCTAATGGTGGCTGCTCACTATCTCTCTTACTCCCTCTCTCTAGTGCCTCCCTTTATTTATTATTTCACAACATAAGAACTAAGGAGAAAACGATTCTATTGATGCCTTTTGATAACCTAACAAAAACACTTGTTAATCGCTCCCCCTTAATGGCTAAGGGATGTTGGGACATAAGACAGTGAAAACCACTAATATCCCCCTCACGACTTATGACAAGGTACCTGTCACCACCAAACCTGCCCTGCTGCAGAAACGCACATGCTTGTACCTTGGTAGCGACTTTGTCATCATATCATAACCATTTTAATCTGTATGGATCTTCTCAAACTACAATACCTTCTCATCGAGGACTTCTTGTATCCACTGATATCTAATATTAATGTGCTTGGACCTCGAGTGAAAACTCGAATTCTTGCTGAGATGAATGACACTCTGGCTATCACAGTAAACGATGAACCTTTGTTGCTTTACACCGAGTTCTCTAACAAACCTTTTCATCCATATCATCTCCTTGCAACTCTCCGTAGCTGCAATGTACTCTGCCTCTGTAGTATATAATTTCACACATCTTTGTAACTGGGACTGCCAAGACACAACCCCCCCTGCATATGTAAATAAGTAACCTGATGTCGACTTGAGACTGTCTTGAACACCTTCCAAATCTGAATTTGTGTAACCTACTAACTCTGGCTTATCGTCGCCATAACACAAACACATATTATAAGTACCCCTTAGATACCATAGTATCCATTTCACTACTTCCCAATGCTCCATACCAGGATTGGCTAGAAATCTTCTTACCACTCCAACCGTATAAGCTATATCCGGCCATGTACACACCATTGCATACATCAAACTACCAACTGCGGATGCATAAGGAATTTTCTTCATCTTCCGTTTCTCAACATCGTTCACGGGACATTGATTATGAGTTAACTTAAAATGGTTTGGAAGTGGACAACTTACCGACTCAGCCTTGTCCATGTTGAATATTTTCAACACTTTCTCAATATAACTTTCTTATAATAGCCACGACTTTATTTCTTTCCTATTACGAGAGATTTGCATGCCAAGAATATGCTTCGCTGCACCCAAGTCTTTCATAGCAAAAGACTTGCTCAAATTTGACTTCAACCTGTCAATCTTTTTCTTATCTTTTCCAACAATCAACATGTCATCAACATATGGCAAAAAATAAGAAAATCTCCATCAACAAATTTTTGAATGAATACACAATGATATGAAGTTGTTCTCTTATACCCATGTTCCTTCATGAACGATTCAAACTTCTTGTACCATCTTCTAGGAGCTTGTTTCAAACCATATAGACCCTTCTTTAGCTTGCACACCATATGTTCTTTGTATTTGACTCCAAAACCCTCTGGTTGTGCCATGTACACATCTTCCTCCAACTCGCCGTGAAGAAATATTGTCTTGACATCTAGTTTTTTTATCTTAAGATCCAAACTAGCTACTAATGCCAAAACAACCCGAATAAAAGGAAATCTCACCACTGGTGAGAAAATTGTCTTCAAAGTCAACACCCTTTATCTGCTCATAACCTTTCGCAACTAAGCGTGCTTTGTACCTTGGTTGTCAGTTACCATCTTCGGTCTTAATTCTATATACCCACTTGTTCTTCAGAATTTTCTGGTTCTCTGGCTTGTCAACCAACTCAAAAGTGACATTCTCATTTAAAGAGCTCACCTCTTCTTTCATGGATTTCAACCACTTATGGCTTTCAGGAACACTAAGAGCTTCCTCATAAGACTCTGGTTCACCTGCATCTATGAGCATCACATACTCATGTAGTGTATACTTTGTTGAAGGTAATCTAGGCCTGCTGGATCTTCTCAACTCAGTTTTAGGTTATTGTTGTTGCACTTCTTGCTCAATATCACCCACTGGAACATCTTCATGAGCTTCATCTTCATGATTGTGTTCTTATTCTTCATTACCATTACTACCAACATCATCATCATTTTATTCACGAGAAGGAATTACTGGATTTGGATCCAAGATTATTTCTTCTTGAAGATTTGGCATTTCGATGTTTTCAAAGTCTTCAATAGTTTGGTCTTCGGGGATACTACATCCCTACTTATGATAACCTTCTTGTCAAATGGATTCCAAAATCTGTAACCAAACTTCTCTGTTCCGTAGCCTAGGAACACATACTGCTTCGCTTTGATATCTGATCCTTTGGGATATGAAAAAAAGCCCTGCAACCAAACACTCTCAAGTGATCATAAGTAGGCTCTTTGTCTCTTCATATATTCTCTGCTACTTCTCCATCTAGCGGTCTTGAAGGAGATAGATTGATCAAGTACAAAGCAGTATTCATTGCTTTACCCCAAAAATACTTCTGCAACTTGGAATGAGATAACATGCACCTAATTCTCTCAAGAATAGTGCGTTTCATCCTTTCTGCAACACCATTAAGTTGTGGAGTCTTGGGGACTGATTGTTCATGAAGTATACCCATGCTCTTGCAATACTCTTCAAGTGTCCCAATGTACTCTCCCCCGTTGTCATAACGAAGGCACTTCAAGGTTCTACCTATTTCTCTTTCCACCATGCTGTGAAACATCTTGAACACAGGAACAACATCATCTTTGGTCTTGATTGCATATGACCAAACTTTCCTTAAAGCGTCATCTATAAAAGTACCAAAATAAAAAGCACCACCAAGTGTTTTGATCCCTTAAAAGTCCACATATGCCAGAATAAACAAGATCAATAATACCAGAATTGTGCTTGGGTAAAGTTTTATGAAAAGAAACCTAGTTTGTTTACCAACTAAATAATGAGTGCACTTACCCAATTGCATACCTTTGGCCTTTGGCAAAACCTGTCTTTTGGTGAGGATTTGAATTCCTATATCACTAAGATTACCAAGTCTTCTATGACACGGCTTGGAGGTTGAATCTTTGTCAACAGCATTCAACTCACCTTTAAACACCTTCACTTGTGTTTTATACAATGTGCTACATTTCTTTCCTCTTGCAATGACCATGGATCCCTTGGCTAGCTTTCATTTTCCGTCACCCAAGTGATTGTTCTACCCTTCATCATCTAACACTCGCTGTGATATTAGATTCAAACGAAGATATGGTACATGTCGCACAGTTCTGAGAACCAATGTGCAGCCAACACTAGTCTCAACCTTCACATCACCCATTTTTATAATCTTCGAAACACCATGTTTTCCATTCTGACTGAACCAAAATCACCAGCCTTGTAGGAGGTAAACACATATTCTTGAGGAGTAGCATGATAGGATGCACCTGAATCTACTATCCATTCTTAATCGGAAACTGCAGAACTCACACATACGTCATTACAATCAGAGAATGAAGTAATATCACTACTTGTTACCACAACTGTAACATCATTGACTTGTCTGTCATTTACATTCCATTTCCTTGGTTCTTGCTCTTGCTTCCTGCATTCATTTGCATAATGACCATTCTTACAACAATCCACGGTCTTCTTTATATTTTGATTTACCTTGACTTGTCACGGTCAAAAGCTTTTCCACAAGCAGATTTCTGATCATATAACTCCTCTAACTTTGTCCATAAAGAATATGCTAGTTTCTCACTAGACACATGATGAATAATATAATCATCAACCCATTGTAGAATGAAACTAACAACTTTATGATTAGCGACGCTCCACACTCCATCTTCTATGTTCTTAGGCTTTACTCCCTTGCTCTCTACTGGACCATAAAGATCTTTACAATATAACCAATCTTCCATGTTCTCCTTCCATATCACATAGTTCTCATCGGTCAAAATTACCATTCTACTACTAATGCTAGCTTCCGTTATCCACAAGATTAGCTCAACCCAAAAAGCTCTGATACCACTTGTTGGGGGAGACTTACAAATCCGATCCGCTATGCGCAAGACGAAATCTACACGAGAAATGAAACACAAAATACGAAAAAATACACAACTATGACGATATAGAAAACAATCACACAACACCAAGGATTACGTGGAAAACCCCCTCCAAGGTGAAGGGAAAAAGACCACGAACAAATCTTCCACTATAATGAATAATGGGTTACACAAAATTCTCCCAAATTGGGGATAACAACAACCTCAAGGTGCATATAGCACTTAGATAAGAAATTTGCCTGATTACACTTACCACTAGAGTGGATCAACAATTCATTCACCTAAATAGGTAAGATTCACTATCAATTGACAATAGCAAGAGTAACAGATACTTACTACTAAGGTTTGAACAAACCCTAGATTTCCCCTCTTTGAAGAGATGTGGAAATTGATCAATCAATCTTCACCACAACAACCAAACGGACCTTTAGATAAGAGCCCTTCTTCTTCCTCTTCAAGATCAACACAAAACATCACCAAAGAGAACTTCAATGGTGGCTTCTCACTATCTCTCTCCCTCTCTCTATTGCCTCCCTTTCTTTCTTATTTCACGATATAAGAACTAAGGAGAAAATGATTCTCCTGATGCCTTTTGATAACCTAACAAGAACACTTATTAGTCGCCGGGCGCCCCCCCCCTTAATGGCTAGGGGGTAGCCCGAATGTTGGGCCATAAGACAGTGAAACCCAACACTATCTAGGAGCATGACATTGTCATGTTGGGTAGCCAATGAAGTTCTTTTGCGATCAAAATTTTAGAGCATGTTGAATGAGGTTTCTTTAACAGTATAATGTGGGTTGTGTGGCTCATCCAGGTCATATTATTTGTTTGTAATATGTATTTTCAAATTAAAATTTTATGAACTTTTTTTTTATCATATTAACTTAAGCCGAATACTTTTGCAAAGTAAATCTGGGCAAAAAAATAGCTAATTTTTTTTTACAGAACTCCGTACGTGGATCCTTAAAGAATAGTCAAGAGATTTGGAGAACGAAACCGAAACCGATTTTTTTTTTTGGAAAACTTCTTACAAGATCAAGAGTAAGAAAACAACATGGGGACCTGGGTGCTAAACACTTTCAGTTGTTTTAATCTAAAATAGAACGGTTTAAACATAACTAATATAAACCAAAGATAAAAATACAGACTGTTAGAGCACTTCTCGGTCGAACTCGCAAGCGTTTCTATCTCAAGCTTGTTGTCAAGTTTAGTTGCCAAAACTATAAGTCTTGATTTCTAGTCTACTTATAGCTAAGTCTCGGATTAGGATAGAAAGTGTAGTTGAGCTTTATACTTCACGGCGTTCATCGATTGAAGACGAATAACTACTAAGGGGAGCTTGTGGAACTTCATCAACAAAAGGTATGTGGAGACTTGAACTCATCTATCACTCAAAAGTCTATCTACTCTATCTCCTATTTGAGACAAAAGTCGTATAGCTATATAGACTTCAATTATACACATTTGATATTTTGAGCTGAGTTTAACTCGCTTACATATTTCTCAAAATATGTGTTGGTAAGCTTTCGCTTTAACCAAGTCCATCTTATATTCTTGACGAAAGTCAAAAGATGATCATGTGAAAATCGCCTGGTAACATCTTACATGATTTGTGTGAGACAGTCATTTGATGTAGACTCGGAATGCTTCGTATTGATCATTCGATCACTTGAAAATTGCTTTGAAGCTAATAGTTTGTGTAAGACAGCTATTGTCGTCTTCCGAGGATGTTTCAATGATTGAAACGGGAGTTTAGAACAAATAACCATGATTGGATATAGCACAGTATGCGTACTTGTATACTAACTGTTGCAAGTTATTCCAAGTCCGGGAACCATGGTATGCATACCCGTATGCGTACTGATTGGTTTATGGAAGTCTGGGAACTTAGTATGCATACCGGTATGTGTACTGGCGTGAGTTTCAAGTTCCAGAAATTCAACTGAGTTTTGGAAGGTATGCGTACCCATTCGCATACTGGCGAACCCAAACTTAGTCCGGCCACTTAGGTATACGTACCCGTTTGCATACTTGAGTAGGTTATGTTCTAAAATCGGTTTGTTCATGAACTAATACATTTATACATTAAGGAATGCAATCTTTTGCAAACCGTGGCTATAATGTTCATGAATTGATTCGAGTGAATCAAAATCGATTTTGCTTCAATTGTGTCTTGTATACTTCTATGAGAATATAAACAATTGAACTCTAGAACTAGTTTCATTTGAGTCATTTGAACTAGTTATGGTTAAGATGAATAAGGTTGATATGAAAGTGTTCATATGGCTAACTTCGGTTAACTATTGTTGAGCCAACAAGGTGTACACGTTTAGGTACGGTTACTCATATCTAAATGAAGTCACTTTTCATTTATGTGTAACAAGCTAAGTTCGATCTAACGGTTGAAAGATATTATCTTGAGTCTAATCAAGTTTTCATCTAACGGTGAATATTGAATGCTTTGTTACCAAGGTAACATTGATTGCAAACCCTGATTTGAAGACTATATAAGGGAGAACTCTAGCAACCGGGAAACCTAATCCCCACACCTTCTGTGTGATACTAGTTGCGACTAGAGTCGGTTCTCCTTTAACCTTAGGTTTTCCCAAAACCCTATAAGTTAACGACTTAAAGACTTCATTGGGATTGTGAAGCCAGACCCAATTATTTCTCTGTAGTTGCGTGTTCTGATCTTGCTATTTTCTATTGTGATTGAATACTATCTTCTCTAAGATTTGCTCGAGATTTAATCTCCGATAGTCAAGATAGAAAGTAGTCACAAAAATCTTCGTCTCATCGTTTGTGATTCCACAATATCTTGTTTCGCTACCATACGATTAAGATTATTGTGAGGTGATTGATATTACTAGGCTGTTCTTCGGGAATATAAGTCCGGTGTATCAATTGGTTCCTGTTCACCTTGATTTATCAAAAGACGGAACAAAAACTCTTAGGTATTTCTGTGGGGGGGGGGGGGGGCGAAGATTTATCTAATCAATACACTTTTTTGTGTGAGACAGATTGCTTATCAAGTCTTCGACTTTGGGTCGTAGCAACTCTTAGTTGATGGTGAGATCAGCTAAGGGAATCAAGTACGCAGAGTCCTGCTGGGATTCATAGGCGTAAGGAACGCGACTGTACCTTGATCAGTGTGAGATTGGTTAGGGCTCAACTACATTCCAGTCCGAAGTTAACTTGGAGTAGGCTAGTGTCTGTAGCGGCTTAATACAGTGTGGTGTTCAAATCTGGACTAGGTCCCGGGGTTTTTCTGCATTTGCGGTTTCCTCGTTAACAAAATTTCTGGTGTCGGTGTTATTTCTTTTTCGCATTATATTTGTTTATATAATTGAAATATCACAGGTTGTGCGTAAGTTCAATCAGTTTGTGAATCCGACCTTTGGGTTGTTGATTAAATTGATTGACACTTGGATATTGATTTTTAATACCGTCCAAGTTATTTCTTATATTCAATCGGGATCGCAAATTCCTATTTGTTTGATTGTAGATTGAATTTAGAAATTGAGATATAACTCTTGGATATACTTTTCTTAAGATTGAATCTAACTGTCTAGTTGATTCTCTTGAAAGTATATTGGAGTTAGTCCATACAGATTGGTAAGCGAAATATTGGGTGTGGTTGTTAGACCCCCGCTTTTTCACAGACAAAAACATAAGTAACAATACTTACAAAGAAAAATAAAAGTATGAGCTCAAAATTTTAAATAATGCATGAAAAATGTTGAAGAGAAATTGAGGTTATATCACAGTTACTCATATTTAATGTTGTATGACACAGATCAGGCCAAGAATGATGATAAGTGTCATTGCAACATTGGTATTTCATTGTTACGTGATTATAGTAGGATGCTTAACAATTATTTGGTGAATAAATAGTTAATAAAAGACAAAGACCCAAACCAGCTTACTACTTAAGAAAATCATCAGATAACGGTTGCATTTTGGGACATCATATCAAACATTGTGCGAAAAGCGAGCATGTATCGTTTTTTTTTCTTCTAACGAGTTGGTCAGAAATGGAAATTTATAAATACATAGCATCAGTATAAAAAAATGCAGACAAGTTAGAATCAACATAGACACACATGCAATAAAAAATTCAAACAACATGTAAGCCATGTATACAAAACCTAGTAAAACCTTTTCAATTCATTATGAAAATGATTGTTAGAGATGAAATTGATTCTAGTCAATTGTCTTACTTACAATGTTTAGAAGATAATGAAATATCACTTATCTTATCATACTGCGGAACTGGAGGTAAAGGAAGAAAGATTTGCAGATCTTTTAAAAGCTGGCAAACCTAAACTACCTCCACAATTGAATTGGCTATAATTCTATGTTTAGCTTATGTTCCTTGTCTTTTGCTAGACCAAAAGACTGGATTTAATCGAAACATCACTAAAACCATGTACTGCCAACAAACCTTTGCTAAAAATAATGCCACAATCTAGAGTCCCTTTAATGTATCTCATCTTTTTAGCTGCTACAAGATCAATAATGGTTGGAAAGTACATGTACTGATTAACCTGATTACTTCGTATCAAATTCCAGGTCTTGTCTATGTCAGATATTGCAATGCAACCAGTAGAGACCAGTACGTAGTGGGATTATAGGTAACCCACCATCGATAGCATTTAGTTTTCAACTTATAGGGACTGGCGATGAGCAAATCTTAACACCAACCATATATATGAACTTTAACAAAAGGAATTTCTAACAGTACATTAAAATTTTCAAATTTCTATGTCGTTTTATTACTTGCCGAATTGAGGAAAATCCAAATTAATTGAGGTACATGTAATAAAAATAGGGTCATTGGGAAGTAACAACAAAAATCCCTTAACCATGTATTTCATAGTGGCAAATATACCCCTAATTAATTAGCACTAATCTATTAAATTAGTTAAGTTAATATTGTTAGATTAAATTTCTTAAGTAAACATTTTTGTTTTTGTTTTTGTTGGATTCAACATGTAAAATATGTAAGATTTTTTTTTTTTTTTTTTTTTTTGGAGAATTCTATAACGAAAATGAATTACTCCAGTGAAACACTCCTTAAAATCGAATTGAACAGGGTTTTGCTGGTTTAATTCTTCAAATGAAAGAAGGAATTCATAGATTTGGGACTCAGGTCATGAAAAGTCGTCATGATCGACTGCACAACAACTTGGCGATCAGACTTGGTCGTCATGATCTTATAACCAAGCATAATGACGACTTTGAATAGTGACATCAAATGTCGTCATGTTGTTTTTATTCAAACCCTGCCGACTAAATATTACCAAATGTTGTCATGTTCTCGAATTTTATACCATGACGACTATATGAGATTTTGCATACAGAGAATGGTCTGAATATTGTCTCATTGATCATCATCGTAATAAATTGGTAATATTGCATACATGGGTCGTCATTGTTTGGATTTTTCAAAATGATGACTTCTGTATCTGTGTTAAATATTTTGTCAAGGTTGTTATTTTGCAAGACCAAACCCTGACGACCCTAGCTTGTTTAGTCGGCAGGTTTTTTAGTGTTGAGATATGACGACCCAACAAAAATGAGACTCAAAATACGTAATCTACTTTATTTATGCAATATTGGTTAGTATATTAATTCAATTTCTAAAATCTAACTCACTTTCGTAGGCATCACGGATGTACTTAGCATGCGCACCAACTTTTAGGAGATCCTAGTGTATGAGTTATAGTCTCGTGAGGGTTTACACAGAGATCTACCCACAAAATCTAATCAAACCAACCAAAAGTCTCAATCGTCACCGGAAGGATCTTTGTCTGATCCGACGAAATCCGACATATAGTCCAAGGAAAACTCCGGAAGATTGGAATTCGTAATGTTGGAGAATTACTCGGTTGAACCCACTAGCGTTGGTATGTCAAGTTAGTTATCAAATTTAGATGACAAAACACATTCTTTATTTAGTCACTAAAGTCAGTTTAAGACTAGATTAGGTTTAAGAAGTAGAGTATAGAATCAAAGATATTCTTGTCGAATGGAGATTGAAGACTACACGAAGACATATTGGAGAACTTCATTAAAAGTTAGTAACAAACTCTTGATTCTCTTGTTTACTCTACCTCTCTATCTATCGAAACAAGTGCTCACTCTATGGAACAATTGCTATGACGGTAAATATATATTTATATATACACTCGAGGATATTTGAGCCCATGAATTTTTTTTAGGATAACCTTTATCAATAGAAAGGTACTCATGTTGTAGTGAATTGGAATACGAATACAACGAGCAAAGATTCACTCAATTCCGAATTATAACAAAGAAGTTTTGAGTGTTTTAGTAAAGCAACACTTATTACTGTGGCTAAGGTTGATTTCGTGAATAAAAAATTGTACACGAAATTTTGGCAATAGTTTGCGAACCAAAACCGTGAATACATGACTAAAAACCTATTTTGGTCAAGTATTTGGGTGTTTTCTTTTCTAGACAGGGTAGCTTTGTTTCCAAGTAACCTAGCCTTGATCATTCACTATAAATAAGGGTTTCATGTAACCGTACAACCTATCCCTTGATCCTTGTTTGTTTCGAAGCAACCTAGCTTGATTATTCACTATAAATAAGGGTTTCATGTAACCGTACAACCTATCCCTTAATTGGGTGTGTGTGTTGCATAAGGTTGTTTTCCATCTTCACGAACAAGGAGTGAGTTTTTAAAAGACTTTACTTGGGGATCGTAAAGCACATCTAAGCTATTTTATTTGATAGTTGCGGAACCTGTTCCTAGGTGTTTTTCATAAACCCTAAATTTGATAGATCAAGGTATCTCTAGATTTTTCTAGGTGATCTTGTGAGGAAGGATCAATTAGGTTACGGAACCATAAATCCTAATTGTTGAGGAGCATCTTCTAAAAAGAATTAACATTATGCCAGAAGATTTTCAAGAGTATCTTCTAAAGAGAATTGGGGTTCTCCTAGAATTTTTATAAAAGGAATTCCTAAAGAGAATTGGTGCTCTGCTAGGAGTTCTACAGGTGCACGAATACAACTAAAGCGGGTATGCCGTCTAGTCCGAAATCTGGTTGTATGTAATTGGTGTAACATCTTAAATCAGTGAGTGTTCAATCTGGACTAGGTTCCGGGATTTTTATATAAGATTGTAGTTTTCCTCGTTAACACATATTCGACACTTTGATACCCACGACTTCGTCGTAAAATCTCCGGTGTCTGTGTTATTTCTATTCCGCATTATGTTATTTTATCTTTATAATTGAAATATCATAGGTTGTACATATCTAAATCTAGATAGTATTATCTCAACTGTAAATAACCTACAAGACTCGTGTTTGTTGAATTCGTATCTTGAAATATAGATTATAACACTTGTTCTTGTTGGAATTCAGTTCGTGAATAGTTCCGATACATACTAGGTTTAAAAAATCATAAATATAGTTTCGTACCGAACGTACAGATTATACAAGGATTGTCTCTATAGGTTCTCGAACGAAAAAGTTGGTGGTATACTAGTTACCCTCTCCTTTTCACGTAAAATGATAGTTTTCATTAAATTTGAATGCTTCTCCCTTTTCCTCCAAGTAGTGTCTTATCACAATTTCCTCCTACAAAAATACAAACACAGACTTACTTTGTTAGTATTGTTATATTGAAAGATCAAACAACTTAGTTTATGTAAACTAAACTCTAAAAATACTTACAAATTTTGGGATCATCAAGCTTAAATAGCTACCGTTCAAGATTTGTTGTTGGATAACCATAAATCAACTATTCCTTTTTGGCTAACCTGGTACCTATCATGAATTTGTTGCAGAGTTCTTCTCTTTTTATTTCCATAATCTCGCACATATTGGATATATATCCTCGCCAAAAGGTTTTGGGATCTACCATTTAGGATTGGACATTTGAACGTCGACTTTCAGCGTACCATGTTTTGATTATGACCAAATCTTCACTTAAATCAAATGATGTCATGCTTTTATGTAGAGGTATGAAGTGAGTTCGAAAGAATAAATAATGGAATAAGCTTTGTAGAGTATATGAAAACTTGGTGTGTGTAGTTTGGTGGAGAAAACAAGTATGTTCATAGGATAGTGCCAAAAACTAGTGTTGGGAGAGTAAATCAGTGCAACTGTACTTGCAAAATTTTGAATTTTGAACTGGTCATCATGGTCTAGTTTTCTTTAAAATGACGACTAGTAATGGTCGGCATGATCGTTATGTTAACATTATACCGACAAATATGATGTTTCCATCCTGTGAAGAGTCAATAAGCAAAATTGGTCATCATTATTAGAGTTTCGTAAAATGATGACTACCTAAACGTTGTCACGGTTGTAATTTTGTTACCATGATGACTAATAGCATATTTTCTTATAGAAAAAACTCATATTCATCTACCTTTGATCGACGCTATAGTTGTTTAACAAAAATGACGACCACAGCTTGGTCGTCATGGTCGTAGTGTTGTTACCATGATGACTAATAATATTTTTTATTACAGGAAAACTCAAACTCATCCACCTATAGTTGGCATGATAGTCGTTTTAATAAAATGATGACTAAGACATGATCGCCATTGTCGTATTTTTAATACCCTGACGACCCTGGTAGCTTCATAATTTTGTTTTCATGGTCGTCAGCCTGCACATAACAAAAGTGACGACCCTGTTTTGGTCGTCATTTTACAAATGTTAAAACCGTGACAACTAAACTATTGGAACAACAAAAGTGTCGACATAATATAACTAAGCAAACCATTCATTCAACAAAGTATGTGTTTCGATTACAAGCAAACAGAAACCAACATTTGTCCAACCATTAACCTTAACATACTTGTCTAACATATAAAGAAACAAACTAGAAATTCATTCACGACCACGACCACGAACCCTGCCTCGTTTAGCACCATCACCTTGTTGACTTCGCTGACTTCCACCTCCACGACTACGAGGCCTCTTTAGTTATGCAGTTGCTCGATGGAAAATTTCGGTGGCATCTTCATTATCAACATTCCTAGCAAAGTCAATGTGCTTAGTTTTCTTTTTAACCGACAAAGACTCTCCTTTATCTCTCACGCAACACATCATCTTCACAAGGGTCTTTAAGTTGTCCTTCTATTTTTAGCTAAATAACAAACAATCAACATCCTTACACAATAACGTACATAAATGTTAAAACAATAAGAGAGACACAATACTTACAAAATTATTAAGATTCGTTGTTGGGTGTTTTTCACGGTGTTCTTCTTCTTCCGAGATGGTTGAACAATGTCTTCTCGAAGTACACGAAGATGAGAAAAATGAGAGTACCATGGCATCTAATTATCATAAGCTTCGTGATAATCGGTCACCTCTTCCAAAAGACTCACATCAACTCTATGATCACGTCTCTCATCCCAATGACAAGTTTCGGGATTTGGAACGTAAACTACGTTAATAGTTTTATGGGACGTGCTGCTCTCCATCCTTTAACACTTTAGAGCATGGTTCATTATCGGGATCGGGTTCTTCTTGAACATAACCAAGTTGTCATATTACTCGAGAGGGATCGTATATTGAAAATCCAATGGGGAAAAACAAGGGGACCGTTGTAAAATGCAACCTTATCTCTCCTTATAAGTACGCGATCTGTTTTATATTCTCAATACAGATCGAAGATTACCTCATCCGCAGTTATGTTGTCCAAGGCAACTCGCATGCTGATCAGCTGTTGAGGCATATGCTTCTCCAGGCAACCTTTGTATTTGTAATATAGGCTTGTGTTTTGGATGATCGGCCTTGATTTCAATGTTGGGATTGACTTTCACTGAGGACAGGAAGTGCTCGTATATCCAAATTTATGTCAACACAAAGTATAATAAGAATCACATCTTACCAAACAACAACTTCACAAACTAGAAAATATAAATGATAAAGACAACTGAATTACCTGGAAGAGACTTAGATTCCCGTTAACTTGCTTAATGAGTGCCCTTGAAGCGTTTGTTAACTCTCCACTAAAGTGGCCAACCACCACGGTACCCCATGAATACTTATGCATCTCATCAAGGAGATGAGATAGTTGAAGATACTTTCCTTCGACCTTGTTTCCGGCACTGTCAGAGAATACATAGTTGGCCAGGATGTATAGCAAATAAGCAGACGCAGTAGCCGTGACTCGGACATCGTCCACACTTTCTTCCTATTCAAAAATAGCCTTGGTCCCACTGTATGTGTCCCTCAACTTATTTAAATTTAGTTTTTTTTGCCTTTATAAACATCCTTCAACATAAACATAGACTCTGACTTCATTTCATCCCAACCGAACAAGCTTTTGGTAAATTTGTGGAGATCTGCCCAAGAAATTTGATCATCATAGCCTTCTTTGGTGGATTCCATCAACCTCGAGGCCTAAAATTTTCTGACAATCAACGGGAGTTATCGTCATATTACTGATTACAAGTATATTGTACCCGTCTCCCCATAAAACTTCTCACAAAGTGCATATATGGTAACTTTGTCATACTCAATAATTGAATTCTTCAATGTAGGCCATAACCAGAGGTTTTTGACAATATCTTTCACAACATCACATTCATTGTCAAGTGGCCATTGCTTCATAAGAGTATTCGAAGCTTGGTGCGTTCAAAAGACAAATGGCATTCTTATGATCCTAAATAAAAAAATTCAAAAATACACAATTACAAAAAAGGATAAAAACACTTAAAGAAAATTATAAGTAGCATGTAATAACAAAAAACTGAGATTGAGATTACATACGAGAGTATAAAAGATTTCGTACTCTCACGAGTCTTTCTATCCAAAAAGAACATCTTCACCATCTTCGGGTAACCTAAGGAGCGGCTCATATTTTTTATGTTCCTTCTTAAAGTAAGAGGGAGGCTTGTGTGGCAATCAATAGGTTTATTTGGTTTGTTATCATTCTTGTCGTTGCAACTTCTAGTACTTGTTCAACCTGAACCCTTTTTTCTTGACCATTACCTTCTTCAAGAACTTCATATTCTTATTTATCTTCTTCAAGAACTTCACCTTCTCTATCATCTCCATCATCATCCTCATCATCATCATTAACTCCTACAATAGGTGGAATTCCTTGATCATCATCATCCTTACCTCCTCTACCAGCTGGAACTCCTCGATCATCATTACCTCCTCTACCAGGAGAAATTGATTGGTTTTCATCAATTTTATCAGAATCACTTGGTTCAAGTGGTGGATATGGCTGAGTATCTTTCATTCACGGATCTTATGTGTTCCCGGTTCTACAAATTCCCCTCTAAGTGCCACAGTCAAGAGTTTGTCGCCTTTCCGAGGAGGTTTTGAAGGAGGGGAGCATGTTTCTTTCCTAGCTTGACCTTTTGGAGCCTAAATAATAACACAATACACAAGTAATCAATTAAAATTCGAATATAAAAACTAAAAATTCAAGAACAATGAAAATGCATTGCAGTTGGTCGTCAAGGTCGACAGTCGAACATAATGACGACTAACTATCTTATTGACTTAGTTGTTAAGGTCGAAAATTTTACAAAGTGACGACCAACTCTTAGTCGTCAACTTAGGTTTACAAAACTATAACGACTTGTAAGCAAATTATACACGGGAAAACTTGGTTTTGGTAAGTTATTGGTCGCCATGGTCAAAAATTCTACTAGGTGACGACCAAAGCTTAGTCGTCAACTTTGTTTTACAAAGCCATAACCAAATAACCAAATTGTACACAAGAAAAATTGGTTTGTGTCAGTTATTAGTCGTCATGGTCAATAATATACAAAGTGACGACCAACACTTAGTCGTCAAGATACTATTCCAATAAAGTGACGACCAATTACCAAATTGTACACATGAAAAACTACTTTGGAAAGTTATTAATGCCATGCTTAAGATTTTCGAAACCTGACGACTACAATTCCACATCACTAGTCGTCAAGATGTTAGGATGAATATAGTAACGACCCAGTAAATATTACTTTCAGAGATGAAAAATCGTCAGGATACTTAAACCTATGAAGATAACGACTAATACTAAACATGAAAAGTCGTCAAGGTAGACAAAGAGATACCCTGACGACCATTTAACTGCAATTCCAGAATTTATTTATTTTTGACCTAATTTGACACCCAAATAACAAAATAAAGTACTGGTTTGAGTTTATGTAATCACTTTTCGTTATTTCTTCTGCTTTTTCGCTTTCATAGATGTCTTCTTCACCCACTAGTTTTTTTTTCTCCGTTTGTATTGAATAGATTTTCCAATTCTAGGATCACCACGATTAGGTTTTCTATTAGTGTGTTCCATACGCGTCTGCATGTTTGAAGATTAATCGACGATGAAATTTTCGAATCGACGAGTTTTCAAATGTTTCTAAACGATACAAAATGATGGAGAGGTCGTTAGGTTAGAGGAGAAGGAGAAAATGAAATGAAATTGATATTACCAGTGGCTTAAATTTAATTAGAATGGGCAAGTGTAGTTTCGTAACTTTACCCATTATTTTAGATATACCCCTTAACCTTGCCTCTGGATCCACTTAAATTCATGTATACCCCAATTATTTTAGATGTACCCCAATCCGAAGAGTATTTTATTTGTCGGACCTAAATTTTTGATAAGAAAAATGAAAAATGTCAACTTACCACCTTATGGATGACATTAGGTAGCAGGCGCAGTCCGTATCTTAAAACAACCATGGTGCTCGACAGTTGACAATCGTTAAGTTAAGGGGATGTATTTGCGTTTTTGTGGAAACGGCAGCCATTTGCAATAAGTTGGACGACTCACGTCGAGCATGTTCGTTTGAGAAAAAGATTTGTACGAGATGTATATAGCTCTATCTGTAATTTCTGTACACCCATATTCCCATCAAATATAATACAGTTACTGAGTCACTAAAAACAGAGAATCTTACGCATGGCATGATTTCACTAGTAGTGCTACACCAAAATCACGGAAATGAAGTTCATTTGTTTTCTTTGATCATTATCTATCTACAGTAATTTTGTTTCTAAACATGAGGTGATGCGATGCGGAATTGGGATGCCCAAATTCGGGGACAGTGTTAAATAAAAATAGGCGCATATTTCCATGCGGTGGTCGTTGCCTGCCTTGTTCACCAACTAACTTCTTTTCTCTTTTGAGTTTCTATTTGACTTTGTCTTCTTGTTGATTAGTGTTTTAATTAAGCTTTGTCAAAATGAAATTTAAACCTTGATTAAAGTAAATAAGTATTTTCCGTCTGTCCTTTAATTGTTTGGTTTTATGTTAAATTTGTCATGGAAGACAAAACCAAAATTCGAATAAGTGTGTTAAGATATTTAGAAATGGAGAACCAAGTACCCTAAAATGAGTCATACGAAGATTCTATTTTGTTTCTTCGATAGTGGAGAAGTAAAATGTTCAAGCTACACTAGTATTGGGAGTATAGTATGTTCCCTTTGCTGGTTTTCAAAATTACCGGCTACATACATGCATCTCCATAAATTTGGAGGGATTTTGTTTGCAGAAGATATCACGTTTCATTGAGTTTTTTCACGTTATTTTTGAACGTCTATGGGTTATACTATTGTTTGTAAAAAATTTGTTTGTTTGTTTGTAAATACCCTTCGTGGGTTATACTATTGTTTATGGGATTTCATTGGTAATCATGTAAAATATTGAATAGTGAATCCCATTCTTTAAACATGTTGTTGTTTTTACCTAACCTCCCAAACTGGTTTCTTATGGTTCATTTTGTTCATGTGACTGATCATAAATAAGGCTCTCGTATTCACATGTTCTCCCCACGAAGCAATACAAGTTGCATTGTAGGACTCGTATAATAAAGTCCAACTCTAATCCGCATGGATAATCCTGTCCTGGATGATGTACTCTATGTAGTCAATTTCGGCCATCTCGGACGAAATTCCGCCGATTTTTCCCTTTTTGGCTAATAGCAAAGCGAAACAAGCAATTTCGGCGAAACAAGCAATTTCGGCGAAACAGAAAGTGACCGAAATTCCACCGAAATTGCACCGAAATTCCCCCGAAATTCTCGAAGTAAGTCTATGTATCCAACTAACTCGGAGTATGATGGATATGATACTGATGAATTGATGTTGGACACCCAAAACGGGCTACTCGGTGGTGTCGGGAATGATGGAATTACTCCAGATGATGATATCTATGATGATTCAAATTATCTTGATTAGAATTGTAATATCCTTGTTGTACACTTGTACTTCTCTCTTTTGTTCAAAAAAGACTTCCAGTTCCAGGACAATCAGTACTCTTTTATCGTTTTCTCTTTTGTTCAAAAAAGATTTCGAGGAAAAATTAGTAAAGTGTTCGCACTTTTGTGTTTTCTTAATGAATATTTGTTTCTTTTGGATATTATTTCATTATATCTTAACATATCTGGAAATTATATATATAAAAGTTGGAACCGAAATTACACCGAGATTTGAAAACGGAATCTCCCCGAGACAACGTTGTACCAGTGTCTCGCTCGGGACCGAGATAAACCGAAATCCGAGATTAACTACCTTGGATGTACTGTAATATATGAAAATAAATAAATAAAATAAATGTAGCTCTCTTTAGCTTAAAAATAATGAATGAATGGAGGGACATCATCTATCGGGTCAGGTGTGGTATATTATACATGGATACTCATTCAACATGTCATGCATTCTGTGTATTGTTAATCAAGAATGAAGCCAAGGTGGAGCAATCTGCTAGCTAAGTCAATAATTCATGCATGATGACACCAATACCCCCTTTCATCATTTATTTTTTTCATTGCCATATACGACATTATTCAACACTCGCGTCTCGCAACGTATAGCTAATTTCCACGAGATGACAATGTATCCAGTTCCTTCACAAGTCATTTTATACGCTTTTAAGTATTTTCAAATAAAATTTCAAACAAAAAACTTTTGTACCGGTTTAAATCCAATAACTACGACTAAAGCCGAATAGTCTTGCAAAGCAAATCAAATTCCTTGTAACAAAAGAAGTTTAAAATTGGTGTAATGAGTATGAAGACTTCCTTTATTTTGAATCATGACTGCCCACTTTGTTTACTCTTTCACTTTCTTTTCTCTGCCTTGTCTATTCTCTAAAGCCTTTTTAGGCTCATGATGTTTCGGTGGGGGGAGGAGAAACCATAAATGACCGATATGTCTTTAATTCCATCGTTGGAGCCAAAAATATCACATATGAAGCGTCATTTTCTTTGATTCGCACAGTTGTAGTTTGATAACGTTTGAGGGGCATTTCTGGAACTTAATATGAGATCATGTCGATTCTCACTCGCATAAGGATCCAATCATCCAAAGATGTGATGAGCAATGAGTTGACCTTTTATAGAATTCGTTAATAGAATATTGATTGATGGATAATGATCATCAGATTATTAGGTAGATGGTACCGATCATGACACGTATGTTTTGACCTAGTCAAAATAATAATTGTTGACTTTATCGGAGAGACAACATCATCATCGGGTTGGTTTCGAGCTCACCTCTCAAAAACTCTCCAGCTGTGACCAACTTCTGAACATGTGACGACATCATTCACGATTAATTAGCACTAAAAGCAGGCCCAAGAAGTTATTGGGCTTCATTTGGGCACGACAGGATTGCAGTTTTCTGGAAGTCCTAAGTTCCCAGTTGCCACCACAAGTAATGAAGTAGTGGAGGCTGGAAGGAATGGTTTCTCTGTTAAGTGTTAAAACTTAAAACACTCCAGGCCGTTGCTCGAAGGAGAGGAAACTGAGGCAATTCGAGCTGCGTCTGTCATTTTTAATATACATTAAGGAACATAGAAAGAATAGAAATGAAGAATCCACATGAACATCCTAAATAAACACTTGATATATTAAGCATTTTGAGCTGAGTTTGTCAGTAACAACAATAGAAATCGTTGAAATTGCAGCTTCTAACAGTTGCAAGGATTCAACGAGATAAGCATTCTGAGGGCAACTGCATCCTTACCAGCAACTAGTACCAAAAAACTTCTGTCTAGTACCAAAAAGTTTCTATCTGAAGAGGGATGTTGATTTCATGATTCCTTGCTCGCTGATACAAGATCAGCACAAAAGAGATGGCAAGTCTTCAAGAAGGTTCAGCGAGTGCAACTGCATGCTCACCAGCAACTAGTACCAAAAAACTTTTATCTACTATCCGAAGAGGGATGTTGATGACAAAAATCTCTGATTTCATGTGTCCTCCCTCGCGGATACAAAATCAGACCAAAAGAGATGGCAAGTCTTCAAGAGATCATTCGCCTCTGCCTCAATCTTCCAGCAATGGTGTTCAAGTTTGGTGTAGTGGCAGGAGGAGTTTTTCTAATCCTTGGGTTTGTTTGGGGAGATATGTTTTTGACTTCAGGTGTACCACCAATATTCTCTGGTTCTGCTTTCTTCTCTTCTATATGATCATCATTATCTTTGTTATCTTCACAAATCTGCTTTGGGTTTTCTTCTGAGTTGAGAGTTTCGTTTTGCTGGGACGGTTCCTCTGTGCTTCCAGCCAAAGCTTTCTTCTCCTCTGTATGATCATTATCTTTGTTATCTTCAGACAACTGTTTCAAATTTTCCTGTGAGTTGAGAGTTCCATTTTGCTGGGATGATTCCTCTGTGCTTACAGCCAAAGCTTTTCCATCATTGGCTGAGTCAAGGGATTCAATTTGCTGAGAAGAATCTACTGGATCATTAAAAGCTAGGGACCTCTTTGCAGAAATTGGATCTTTGGTATTTGCTTTCTCTTCAGAGTTAGTCTCACCGCGCCGGGTTTGAATGAGATAATGTGCCACGGACTTGTAACCAAGTTTCTCAACCTGGAAAAGCGAACCAGGATAGAATCTGATCACTCTTGAGCCCAATATTTGGAATTAGGTACACTAGAGGTTAGGCTAATAAGTGGAGTATGGCGATCTTACCTTCCTATACATATATCCAGTGGGCATCCATCCCTTAGCCAGTCTGCACAAGCTGCAGTTGCAAATTCCACGGCAAACGGGGCAAATCCAATCAGGGTTTTGATTTGCTTCCAGCACATTCTCTCCATATCTGCACATATGTGACGAATATAACTAAACAAACATGTAACTGTATAAGAGATTGTGGATATACGATCATTTGCAAGCATAACGGTGATGCATACACAAAACAACTGAACATATGATGTAAGTATGTAACAAATCCTTAATTGGACAATCCTTCTTACAAAATCTGAATGACTTAAATAGGATAAGCTATCAACAAAATCAATTTGGCACAAACTTACCACTTGAGACAGAACCGTAAGAAAATGATACGAAGTTACAAACTTAGAATGACATGGCGCATAGCTGAACAGATTGGAACACCCCCTCAAGACAAAGGTGAGTACAGTACTGGTACCAATTCTCAATCGCAGCATATGACATATACTAACCGAAGAAAAGTAAAATCAACACTTATTTACCTCGTGTACAAGCAATCTCCACAGAATTGCCCTTGGACCAGGTTGCAGGTGCTGCAATGTGTACGATGACCAAGAGTCTTTTGCCTGCATTGACCCAAGCAAGAAAATCCATTATGCACTTCTATGATAGCAACTGATAGGCCCTTCAATCATTAGTATTATAACATACATGCGATGAACAAAATTTATCCGTTTTTTCTTATATAAAATACTTTAACAATCTAACATTCTACTATCCTTAGTATCGAAAAAGTGCAACAGACTCCTCAATCTATTGTAAAACCCTGCTAACATACCAATGCACAATCTTAGGGTTTTACACTAAAATGAAAACAGTGAAAAGTAATGACCATAAGAAATTCTATACCTACACTGGTGACATGTCTTTCCTTTAACAGGATCATAAATACGTTTTCCATCAGTTCCAATTCCGTCAACATAAAGAGTCCAAGGAGCATTACAAGCTCCCAACTTTTTCTCATGCTCTTCAGTATATATCTCTGGTCTTTCACCTTCTCTAATTAGCTCCTTCCGATGTTCCTCTCCATCTTCCATCCCTTTCTTGAGACGAGGTTCTGTGTAACTCACCGGAGTTATACTCTGCAACCTTCAAGAATCAAAACCCACCACCAAAATAAAAACCCATCATTTTTTATAAAAAAAAAAAAAAAAAAAACCCAAGTTATCAATTCCAATCAAATCGCTTAAAAAAAACCCAGAATTTCAAAATCATTAAACAACATTCTAGGGCAAAAAAATAAGGGTATTTTATTTTACCTTGAAGAGCGCCGGGGTTCAGAAGAAGGTACTGGAGTAGAATGTTTAGGGGTTCTTCTTTCAGGTGTATACCTAGGAGATCTCTTAGGAGGCAAAAGTTCAGATTTGAGTTTAACAGACAGATCAAGTATACCAAGTTTTTGCAGTCTTTCTTTGTTTTCTCTGATCCTTTGCTCTCTAGTTTGCTCATATGAATACTCCTCAGTGGTTGTGTTCATCTTTTTGGTAGTTGCAGGGATTTCTTCTGATTGAAATCTCTTCCCCGGAGTCACCATTCTTGCTCTCTCTCACTGTAGAAGACTAGAACTACACCCACTCTTTCCTTTTGTGATTCAAGATCAGAGTCTGAGAGAATTCAACGGTCGGGTCATGTGAGTATCTACAGACATAAGGGTACGGCACTGTATCGGTGTACCCTAAATATTTGAAATGAGATTGGAATCATTGGATACGTGTTTCTAAAAAGCCCAAGTCCAATTTATCCATGGGCTTTCGATTGATAGTGTGATAGCTAGGGGTGAGCATGGGCCGGTATGGACCGGTTTTTACCTCATCCGCATCCAATCCAATTCACTACGGATTTCAAATTTGGCATCCGCATCCAATCCAACATCCAATGGATGCACAGATGAACGGATTGGTTGCGGATAATACAATGGATTTGTGTTAGTTAAAATTTATAGATGACTTCTTATGGAACCTACATATTTTATATATATAGATAAATATAGAAGTGACAACACTCCAAGCAAACACCTTAAAAATTCCAAAACATCTATATATTTTCTAGAAACTATATAAATGCCCTTAATCTAACGGATATGAATGTCCAACGGATTTTCAAGGTTGCATCCGGGCCCAATCCGTAATCCGTTGGATTTCAAAACTCTCATCCGCGTCCAACCCATTAGCGAACGGTCCGGGCGTCCGCAAAGATACGGTTGGTCCCGGTTAAATCCGCGGATTACGGATAAAATGCTCACCCCTAGTGATAGCCATTAATCTAGCTACACAGTTACAAAGATCTGAACCAGTGTTTTAATAATCGGACCGGACCGGACGGTCCGACCGGTAAACCAGTGACCCAGCGGGAAAAATGAGTTGGTTCGGTACTAATCCACTAATCTGTCAAAACAACCATTAACCCGTGTGAACCGGAAGGTCCAACAGTTAAACCAGCTGACCCACCTGGGTTTGTGCCGGTTCACCCAGTTTCTTCTCCGTCAAAATCTCACCTAATTTTTTTTTATTAAACTTCTTTTATCTCTGCCGTAATCTCAATTTTGAAATTGAGATGTTAATAATTATCTTTCAAAGCATCCATGGTTGATATTCTTAACATGGAATCAAATATTAAGAAGATGCAGACTTAGGCTTTTGATCTTGATATTTCATAAACTAAAAGTGAAACCTAAAACTTGAAGAGTTATTTGAAAAGGGTTGAATAACAGGTAGAAGATGGAGAAAGACAGATAGAGGAGTATATAGGAAGAAAGTTTCTTCATCAAATTTTAATCAATCTAATGTTATACCAAAAAATTCTCTTCACATATTAATCCACATTTTGAGTCCACGAATTAATTAGGGATTGATTCTCTTAGAAGAGTATTTGCTAAAGGAAATAAATCAAATAGAAAAAAGAGGGGAGGCAGAATGGATAAACAAAGAGAAAAAGAAGAAAAATAAGTAATGACAGTTTTACTTTTTTGATGTTTAGAACTTTTAATCCTATTAGGGTTTTCTCGGTGCAACCAATACAAGGACTAAATGTCCATAAACCCCCTAGAAACATGTTTGATGATAACGCACAGCCATAAGCTACGTAACCACCCAAACACATCATTTTTGTGCTGGCTTTTATCGAACCAGTTAACCCACTGGGCTAACCAGTGGTTGGACCATATGAACCGGTGCCAGTCATTTTACTGGTTTGATGCCCGGGCTGGTTTTCAAAACATTGATCCGAACCATAGGATCAGACGGTAAGAATCAAGATGTAAAAACTACACTAAGTTATAACTATGAACACATAAGTAAATATATGAACATAAGAAGTTATACTGGTTCGGTATTAATGGTGACGAAACTAACTTACAGTAAATAGTAGCTAGCTATTACATATTTCGGACTTACTTGCTTTCTTCTCGGATGTTCTCACTTGTTTATTGACGGATTGCTTATACACTATATTTTGCTACCTTACGGTACATCCTACTTGATGTTTACTATCACGTGGCCACCATGTCTTCGGATGTATCCCTTGACGAGTATTCGTTCATTCTTTGAAATATTTCTTCTACCACTCTTTTGGCTCGGGTATGCACTCTATCTTCGAGTGATGGCCTTATGCGGGTTATATAGTCTTTTATGTTCGCCTAATGACTTTGTCCTCTTCCTCCACTTGCTTCTGACGAACCTAACCTTGCACGTCTATCTTTCGTATTTAATGCTCCGTTCCCTAATTCAAACTTAACCATTGGTGTAGTCAAGATGCTTTCCACGTGGTTTGATCAAGTGAGAGTGATAGATATCTAGAAACACAGGTGGTAAATTTATGGCTTCTATCCCATGCTTCTCGTTGTTATCCTTTCGCTACCTGGTGCTTTAGGATTGCTTCACGTGGTTGTTGGATATTTTACTATCACATATAACAAGTCAACTATGGTGAAGAAAACTGAATCGAGACGCCAAAACTAGCCGACCCAACTCATTCAGCAGTTGAATGGCCTGATGCACCAAGCTGGTGTCCGAAATACGGTGGCGTGCTTGATAATCCACATGACCAAGATCAAAAAATTATAAGAATGAACGGGAATCACCGTGAAGGTGATGGAAAGAAGTATTTAATATGCATGCAAGAAGTCCCTAACCGACAAATAAAGAAAAATAAAATCTTGAAAGAAAAAAAAATCAATTAAAATAGTTATGTAAGGATTTGCAATTTGAGTTTTTTCCCCCTGTTATTTATGTCAATTGTAGTACAATTCTATTTTCTATTACTGGCGAATATGTGTAGCACTTGAGTCGGTTATATGTGTGACCTGTTGATAGACGCATTTATGTGTCTATTTTCATCTCTATTGTGTATAATGTCAGTACCCATTTTTGTACTTATTTTGGTATTTTATCTCTTTGTAGGTGTTTTTGGGAGAAATAAGCTTTTGCGGCGAAATTGGCTCGAAAAGTTTATAAATGCAACCCAAGGGACGAGTGTTATGCGGACTCCAACAACGGATAAGGGGCGACGATTGGATAAGGGGTAACCTTTCCCCTTCACGTTCAAATTCTGAATTTGGGCGGGAAACCAAAAACGTGAAGGTTGTTTTCTGGCAGTTTTGGTGGTAGTGATTTGGAAGAGTTTAAGGTCGATTAAACCTCTGATTTTCATAGGGTAGACTCCTTATGGGTCTAGGAATCTAACATGGGTGTTGAAATCGATTAAACTGGGCTCAATCGACGGGTTTTGATCTCAACAGAAAAATATGGAAAGTCACGTGTGTGACCGATTTTAGGAAATTTTAGAGAAACTAAAGGCAAGATTTTCTTCTCAAAACTTAATATCTATCTAAGGAAGAGTTTAGAATCAAAAGGAAAGCCCAGATATGCGTGGAAATTCTAAAACAAAAAATTGCCTCAACTTTGCCGTGAAGAGAAAGAAAGAGATTTCGGAAGATTTTGGAGAGATTTAATCGTTCTTTTTGATATAAATAGATTGGTTGGGTCATATAGAATGGGTGTCGAGAGTTTGGGGGGTTGAGAAGGGCTGAGGAGTGAGAAATGAAGACGAACAAAAAGCTACCTGCTGCTGTTTTCTGCTGGTGCGGAGCTGAAGAACACGAATAACATAAGACGCACACTGAACAGTCGCGAAGAACACGAAGAACTTCGACCCACACAGGACCGTCACAGAAGCAGTCTTATATTCAACTACAGAATTGATTTATCGTTTATTAACAGCACTTCAGTTGTATCGGTGATTTCTGTAACGCCAGAAAAGTGTTGTAGATTCGATGTATTATTATTTTTATTCAATAAAAACACCTTTTAAGCCATGTTTCTATCTTTTGAGAATGTTTTCGGCGTGATGAGCTAAACCCCAACACTGGCGCCGCCGACGCGGACTTGTTTTTAGGGTTTTTAGATTTATTTTTATTTTTTTTGTTCTTCTTTATGCGTTTGGTATTTTTCGATTCTTTTCAGATTTGGAGCGGAGCTAAAAGGAAAGGAAAAAGTGTTCTAAGAGGAAAGCATCGCCAAAGAAGGAAAGAAAAGAGGAGTCCAAAGGAGTGAAGAAGAAGATTTTTGTATATAGTTATTTTATTTTAGATTTTATTACTTTTTATTTTTAGAAATTGTAAATATGGTTTTATTTTTATTCTTGTAATTTTTTATTTTTGGACTTTTTTTATTTTTTGGGCATTTGGACTTTGGACATTATTTTTAAACCCTACGGAAGGGTATATTTTTAAATATAAACTGTTTGCAGGGAAGGACGACGATTACGATATCGTCTCGGCCCCTCGGGTTCGCACACTGACATATGAGTTAGTGGCCCGAGTCGACTTCGGCGGTTCTTCGCCCGTCTGGTACGGGAGGTAAACTTTTAAACACCCGTGAATCCCCTGTCAGCGGGTTTACTGTATTCCTTAAGGTGCATATCTGTTGAGGTTCTGAATACGGACATTTATTTTTCTAGTAAAGGGCAAGGCCTGGCCATACAAGATAAGGGTTCGGATTTCATCACCGTTCTTTTCTTGCCCGCCTTAGGAAAACGATACCGAACGCGAACCCAAGCTTAAAATTTTGACTAGAACGAGACCGATAGGGTAACGAGCTTGTAGGAAAGTCGTTCAAAAGGATCGTATTGGGTATCTTGTTAGCCTAACTCAAAGTTCAGGAAGATTACTGTAAGTCGATTAGAGCCGCCTTGTAACCCAGGGAAGCGTTGCCAAAGAGGTGGGGGTATCAAAGCTCCTTTGAGCTTCTCCTACTTCTCTTCGACTTACTTTATTCGGATCGTTCTACGAGGTTTGCTAAAATTGTACCCAGTTTCCTCTTGGAAGAGTAGAAGCTGGTCTAGGAACAATCTAAGTGGAACCATCATGCTTTTTGTTTGCTAGAAATCAATAGGTTTGATTTGGTCAAGTCAGCCTTATTTGTGATTGTTTAGAATTCCCTTGCAATTAAGAATGTCGAACTGGTAATACAATAGCCAATACAATGAATATCCGACTGAGTTTCAAAATGGACATTATTCATATTACGACCATAGTGTAAATAGTGGTTGAGAACACAACCCTTTTGAAGGTTATGTTTCATACCATGGTGAGCCCAATTACTATCCACACACACACCGGTCATACGAGCAAGAAAATATGGATTATTATAGTGCTAGTACCTCGTCTTTGGACAATACAATCAAACTGTTGAAAACTAGTCCTTATTATGATCCTTCCGTTCCTATTTATGATCCTTCCGTATCTTTAGAAGAGTCTCTTAAGCAGTTAACTGAGCAAACAAATAGGTTTATGTCGGAAAAGAATAGACGAACTGCACCATTGAGAAAACTTTCTATAGAGGAATCCCTCAAGCTGATGGCTGAGACGAACGAAAGACTTGCTCGAAATAATCTTAATTTCCAATACAGTGTTTCCAATAATACCCTTGAAAATGAGGATAGTTATTTGCATAATCAAGATGACGAGGCTAGCATTGGAAACACTAATTTAGACGAGGTTCGACCATTTTCATGTTATTACAATGATGATTATGACGAGGATAGTATTGATGAAGAATCTGAAATATGTAGGCATAGTGATCAGGAATTTGTTACTCCAATTGAGCTTTATAATGATAATGTTATTTCTAGTTCAAATCCAAATAATTTTAATAATTATTCACCTATTCAAAAGGACGAGGATTTGTCTAGAGATATCCCCGGTTTAGACGATGTAGTTTTTCTTTTTGATTACGAAGCCGATAGTGGTTTAGAGGAATGGGTTTATTCTGAAAATGCTGTTTTAGAGTCTAGCGACTTAGAAACAATAGTCTTAGACAAAGAAGATGAACTAGTAGAGCTTTTAAATTTGAGTGAGGATACATCACCTGAGTATAACCTAGAAGAAGCAATTGACTATTTTCAGGATTCTGATGATCTAGAAATTAGGGAAATTATAGCTAGTCTATCCAAAGACACCCGAAACTCTATGTTTCGGGGTGATTATCATTCTCCATGTGCCTTACCTTTAGCTCTTACAAAGATCTCTCACTTAGGACTTGATATCTGTGCCTCGACCATTTTACAAGGTTACCTTCATACTCGTTTTCCCGAACCTAATGATGTCCAGAAAGAAGCTCAGAAGTTAGAAACCCATCCTATGGTTGATGTGGTTTGCTCAGGCTATGATACCCATATTGACTTTGTTTTCCCACCAAATAGTTTTCTTCCAACTGTGGGAACGTTTATATTCCAAATGTTTCGAATATTAAGTCGTGAGACTAAACCAAAATGCTTTAGGAAATTAAAATCGACACATTTGCTTAAGAATGACCATCACTTTTATCGTGGTCAATTGTGTAAGTCAAATTTGATTGACTTTAAGGATCCTCAATTATTCAGGTTATTATTATGTGCTTTTAAGTTTTTATTTGAGTTTTTCCAGACTCTAGGACCTAATAATTCGGATCCCACCTATGGAGAAACGCAACCAATGAAAATATTTAATTTAGACCCTTTCATAGAACCTGAACCTGAACCACAATTAGATATAAATTTCTTAATCAGGAAACAAGGTAAGGGCATGCTAGTCTTGTTCATTTCGTTGGTTTATTACAGTTTCCTTTGGTCAGCTCTATTTGGTTTTGAAGACCCATAGTTATTCCGACTACTGTTATACGATTCGAGGTGACTAATCCTTTCCAATGTCTGGCTGAAGACTTTAAACTTAGCACTTCTTGGGAGGTAACCCATTCTCATGCAACACGGTAATATCTTTCCTTAACTCTTTTGCTTCAAATGGTAACAGTTTCTCCTTGTTCATGCTTTTAATTTTATCTTTAGAACATTGAGGACAATGTTAGGTTTAAGTTTGGGGGTATGGGAGAAACTTTTTAGTTGCATTATAAACTCCAGAGCCTATAAATTTATACCTATTAAGGATGGCACTAACCAATCTAAGTGGATGGAAGCATTTTGGTTTTAGGAGTTGAGGAACCAATCTGACTAGATGGAAACATCTATATAGAGTCTATTCATAAAAGAACGGAGCTCAGGTGTTAGAAATAACATGATAGTTTCACCGTATCTCAGAATCATCTTATTACTTCTGTTTTTGTTTTTGCAATTTTTTATGTTGATGTCTGCTGGGTTGAAATAGGGTGATTGAGTTACTAAAAAAGAAGAAGAAGAGACCAGACCAATTAAACCAATTGGAATAAATAACACTTGGATAGCAATATGTGTGTGTTCTCCCTGTCTCCGTCGCCTAAACAAGCGTGGAATGCAGGATCCACGGGAATTACCATGTAATCTGCTGACAAGAAGCATGCGCTTGGATCCAAAAGATCTAATCATGTCGTTAAAAAAAAAAAAAAAGGTTTATTATAAAGTCGACCACTGGTTCCCTTGTATATGCCAGCTGTGTTGATGTAGATTAAGGATTGTCGACCACTGGTTCCCTTGTATATGCCAGTTGTGTTGATATTAGTCCAGACCAGTATCTCAATCCACTAGGTCATAGGTTCATCTTGGCATTGAAGTCCATTCGCAACCATCTATTTCTATATTCATCTTCTTAATCTATTCATGTGATTTGTTTGATTCCGGATATTGATGTCCATAGTGCGACTATCTGAGTAGAGCTCTGTCACTTATATATGAATTTTAGTATACTTGAGTGCAAACTCGTATACAGCAATTGGAATTTCGCATCAGGGTACTTCCTCCCGTAATCAATAAGTATGCCAACCAAGGAGGTTCTTTAGTGCATTCCAAGGTTCTGCGTAGATAGCTAGGGTATGGAGTAAAGGTTTTGTGGGTATATCTCTAGTAAACCCTCCCGAGACTATAACTCGGCCACTAGGGCCACCTAGGGGTTTAAAGGCTTGTTGCACATGCTAAGTGCAATCGACGATGCCTGCGACAGTGAGTTAGGATTTTATTTTGTAGTTTTGATTTGCTCGGGACTAGCAAATAATAAGTTTGGGGGTATTTGATAGACGCATTTATGTGTCTATTTTCATCTCTATTGTGTATAATGTTAGTACCCATTTTTGTACTTATTTTGGTATTTTATCTCTTTGTAGGTGTTTTTGGGAGAAATAAGCTTTTGCGGCGAAATTGGCTCGAAAAGTTTATAAATGCAACCCAAGGGACGAGTGTTATGCGGACTCCAGCAACGGATAAGGGGAGACCATTGGATAAGGGGTAATCTTTCCCCTTCACGTTCAAATTCTAAATTTGGGCGGGAAATCAAAAACGTGAAGGTTGTTTTCTGGCAGTTTTGGTGGTAGTGATTTGGAGGAGTTTAAGGTCGATTAAACCTCTGATTTTTATAGGGTAGACTCCTTATGGGTCTAGGAATCTAACATGGGTGTTGAAATCGATTAAACTGGGCTCAATCGACGGGTTTTGATCTCAACATAAAAATATGGAAAGTCATGTGTGTGACCGATTTTAGGAAATTTTAGAGAGACTAAAGGCAAGATTTTCTTCCCAAAACTTAATATCTATCTAAGGAAGAGTTTAGAATCAAAAGGAAAGCCCAGATATGCGTGGAAATTCTAAAACAATAAATTGCCGCAACTTTGCCGTGAAGAGAAAGAAAGAGATTTCGGAAGATTTTGGAGAGATTTAATCGCTCTTTTTGATATAAATAGATTGTTTGGGTCATATAGAAGGGGTGTCGAGAGTTTGTGGGGCTGAGAAGGGCTGAGGAGTGAGAAATGAAGACGAACAAAAAGCTACCTGCTGCTGTTTTCTGCTGGTGCGGAGCTGAAGAACACGAAGAACATAAGACGCACACTAAACAGTCGTGAAGAACACGAAGAACTTCAACCCACACAGGACCATCGCAGAAGCAGTCTTATATTCAACTACAGAACTGATTTATCGTTTATTAACAACACTTCAGTTGTATCGGTGATTTCTGTAACGCCAGAAAAGCGTTGTAGATTCGCTGTATTATTATTTTTATTCAATAAAAACACCTTTTAAGCCATGTTTATATCTTTAGATCATGTTTTCGGCGTGATGAGCTAAACCCCAACACTGGGATGACGGAGGAAGCCATGTTTCACTTGTATATGTGATATATGTGATAAATGCTATCATATATATATATATATATATATATACACATGTTAACTAGTTGTAGATGCTAGTCATTTCCTTCCGTTTTACAATCTTTCATGGTATCATAAATCTTCTCTCTTATAAATATATATATCATTTTCAATCCTGAATTTAATTTCTAAATAGATAAAGTAATCCTTCTTAAGTACCACTTATTCTTCATCGTTTTAATGATTCTAAACTCTCGTTGATAGTGACTACTACTAGTACTTGTACCTATTCTAATAGTTCTTTAAAAGACGATGGCACTCAAATACACCACAATCTTTTTGTTTCAACCTATAAGTCCTCTACCGAAAGTGATCGTCTATGGACAGAGTCGAGACAATACAACTAATCGGTTCACACTTCGTGTGATTGTCTATGGATACAAGATCGAGAAAATACAACAACAAGATAACTTGTGTGATTGATTATGGATACAAGATCGAGACAATACGACAACGAAGTATGTTACTTGATAATAGGTTCAGACTTAACCAAACTCTATAGGATCACTATCAAGTAATGCGGATTTAATGTTTGTGTATTTTAATTTTAATTATAATAAACAATTATAATTGCGAAAATAGAAAAGTAAAAGACACAACAAGATTTTGTTAACGAGGAAAACTGCAAGTGCAGAAAAACCCCGGGACCTAGTCCAGAATTGAATACTCTCAGAATTAAGCCGCAATACAAAATCTACACCAACTTCGTATAGTTGAGACCAAGCAACTACCACTAGTTCACTTAGTTTCCTCAGTATCCATGTGCTTCCGACTTCGATGAGTGCACGCACTGGTATAATTCCTTTGGATCGTATTCCAAATAGTAAAGCAACAACAAATCTGTTTGGTAACAACTTTTTTGATTCTTTAAAGATAAAGATATCTCAAGTCATACGCAAAGGCTCTTCCGTTTAATCTAATAAAATCCTTTGCCTGGTTAGATCAATATATCCGATAACTACAAAAGCAGTTAAGTTTAAATTCGCAATCAATCAATATAGATTCAAACAACAAACTATAAAGTGATGCCAATCTCACGCAACTAATCAATCGAATAAATCCGATTCTAGTTGGATCCCGTCCGATCAAGGTTTGTGCACATACAAAGAAATGAAAACTAATAAGAAATCTTCTTCGTCTTCAAATCTTCTTTAATCTTCAATAAAAACCTGCACAACACCACTTGAATCTCTTGTGATCAATCACACACTGAACGGAGTCTGTTAACAATGGATTATCACAAGATGTCTTTAGATCTACAAAGAGTTCTAAAGATCCCATCGATACTTCGATCTAGTTTGAGTGAATCATATATTAGAAGAGAAGATTCTCAAGAATAAACAAACTAGGTGCAATCAAAGTTTCAACAACCATTAGACAATCAAATCAATCGAAAACTAATAACACTGCAACTATCTAGTTTCCCACCAACGGTACTCGAAGAGCTTCTTGATCCCACAGAAGTCTTTAAACGAGCGGTCGTAAGAAATTTCACCTAATTAGGATACTTTCCTCTCCGAATAGCCGGCTCCACCAGAAACAACAAGAAATGAAGTTTTCCTGGCTCTTAGGATAGTTTGCTAGAAATGCAAACTTAGGTATTTATAGACCAAGGATGTTTGGACACCAAGGAATTTCCAAAACCGAAAATATTCTCAAGATATGCAATGAATAGCAAAATTTGGTTTTCCTAATTCCAATAAATGCTTGTCCAAATTTTCCGAAATCTTTCAATAAAAAATCTCAAATTAGTAAATGAACATTACTAATTTTTATTCTCTATAGATATGCATTTAATTGCTGGTAATTAAAGCTTATAAAACCAAAAACCTTAATTAAAAGATTCTCAATTTATTTCGGCACATGATCTCCTTGAGTACTAAGGAATATCTTTTAACAATAAATGATAAGAGTTACTGTACGTGTTCAAAGTATGATGACATCTATTCATTGTAAATCCTTATTCATATTTACATGGATTTACATTCTTGGAATCGGTTATACCACACTTCCAAACAGGTTTAGAATTGGTTCACCTGTATTCCAAGATAACTATGTGATTGATCAAATATCAAATCACATACATAGGTTCAATCGGTTCTACCAATCACTAGGATCGGTTATACCTCAATATGGAAATACTTGTGACGGGTCACACAAGTTACCAGGACTGGTTACCATATTCCCATGGTATTTCTTGTGATCGGTCACACCAGTTACCAGGATCGGTTACACCAATTACCAGGACCGATTACCAATTACAAGGATCGATTACACAATACTCTGTGATCGGTCACACAAATTACTAGGATCGGTTACACCAATTACTAGGATCGGTCACACCAATTACAAATATCGAGCATACCATCTCATGGTGATTACTTAGGATCGGTTACACCAATTAATAAAAACTAGTCATACCAAATCATAAGTCAGGCATTGTGATTAGTTATACCAAGATACATAACATAGTTATGATCGGTTCTACCATCTCACACAAATTGGTAATCCAAAGATTTGCAATGAATAGCCGTACCAATAAGCCTAATGATTTCCATTTCGATTCACAAAACAAGTTCATGAATATACTTCCTTTAAACAAATGTAAAACATTGTTTCCTAGGATGAAATCTTCACCATGGACAATTCATATAATCATAACAGTATATACAAGATTATGTCGATTTCATATCTACGAAGTTAAAAAGATAAGCGTATACTTCGTAGTCTAATTCCCTAATACTATGATCATACAAATATGACCATGTCATATTACTAGAGCATTATACAATATATACATCTTTGCAGTTATGTTTTCAATATAGCACTACTTTAAAGTTGCGTTAGGAATAAAACAGTTTAAGTCAATATTACTAACCTCAAGTGGAAGGATGATGTCGTCGTTGGAGTTCGCTACTTCTTCACATTCTTCAGGTCTTCGGAGTAATACTTGTATGTCTCAACATTCCTAGACTTTCTAGTTTAACCTAAACGAAGTTGACTCTAGTATATAATCAAGCGACTTTAGATGAGTTTTGACACACTAAAATATGACAACCAAACTTGACATACCAACGCTTGGTGAGTTCAACCAATCTATGCTCTAACAATCTCCCCCTTTGTCAATTTTAGTGACAAAACTCTTATTACATATGGATAAACGAATTACATAAGAATTAATTTTACATATGCTTGATTCCAAGTTTCAACAGAACAATAACCTACATATCAATAAATGTCGCTGTTGACATTTGAATAACAAAAGCTTTTACTCGACCTAAAGGTAAGCTAGGTAAATATTCAATCTGAACATCTTTGTTATTCCCCTTTTTGTAGTCAGAATACTACAACATCGATATGATATGTTTCTCCCCCTTAGTCAATGCTTTACTCTTTCGTTAGATATAACGTTTAAGCACAATTATGCTTTCATTAGTGATTGCAAATTACTTGTTTACTCCATATATTTCTCCCCCTTTTTGTCACAAAATAACAAAGGTTTGAGCAAATAAAGGAAAAACCGAAAGGATCTTACAAATTTAAAAGACTTGTAAACAACCTATAAGAGTTAAGCACGAAGGTTTCGCATACCACTTTAGATAACCAATATTAAAACCGAAACTACAAGTAATTTAGTTTTAATATGTTATCATAGAAACAATTGCCCGAAGAAATTTTCCCTAATAGTGTAACAATTCGACTAAGAAACTTAATTCCCTTGTTAAACCGATTGTATATGCACAACCGCTTTTTTCGATTAGACCAAAATAAAGATCAGAATTAACTTTATTTCTCTCATCAGGCTCTAATTATTCATACAATAACTTAGACCTTTCTCTTTAGACAAGGCAAACACTGGGTTAGTTAACTAGTTTTTCTTGTCAAGGCATTCGATTAGACTTGAATAACCGAATCCTCCAATTTGATAAGTCGAACTAAGATCAGAATTAACTTAACTTCTCGTATCCGGATTCGATTGGACTAAACAAATGATTCCATATTTTTTTAAGCCATAAACAATACATACAAACCAAAATAAATTGACTTGCACAATTATTTTCTTAACCGGAAGCAATTGAAACAAACATATACATTATATCACCGCAATTGCACGGAATTTCGTTCAGCAAAAACACTTGAACCCAACAATAAAAAAGATACCAAACAATAAGCCAAATAAAATGATAGTCCAGATTTGAACACCACACTGTATTAAGCCGCTACAGATAAGTCAAAGACTTATAAACAAATCTGTTTCCCACAGATAAGCCTATTATGGTTGTTGTTTCCGTCTTTAGATAAATCAAGGTGAATAGGAAACTCAACTAATAATCTGGTCTTATATTCCCGAAGAGCAGCCTAGAAATATTAGTCACCTCACAATAACCCAACTGATTAACAGAAAAAGTTATTGCGGAATCACAAGAATCTTAGACGAAGAACTGTTGTGATTACTTTTTATATCTTACCTATCGGAGATAAATCTCGAGAAAACCTTATAGCAGATTAAACTCAATCCGATAGAAAAAGTAAGATCAAAATACGAAACTACATAGAAAATAGTTGGATCTGGCTTCACGAATCCCAAATGAAGTATTCAGTCGTTAACCTAATAATGGATTTGGAAAACCCTAGGTTAATGGAGAATCGACTCTAGTTTGCGACTAGGACACACGAGAGTGTCGGGATTAGGTTTCCCAGATGCTAGAGTTCTCCCTTGTATAGTTTTCAAATCAGGGTTGCTTACAATCAAAGCTAAGATAGCTTAGTAACAAAGAAATTGATATTCACCGTTAGATGAACTCCCTTATTTAAGATTCAAGCTAAGTCTGCTTAGAAACTAAGCAATCAATCTCCACCGTTGGATGGTATTAGCTTGATACACACAAATGAAATATACCTATATTTAGATATGGATGAACCATACCCAAACGTGTATACCTTGTTTGCTCAATAATAGTTAACCGAAGTTAGCCACATGAACACTTATAGTTTAGCCACATTCAATCAATCATGATAGATAATCAAATGAATCTAAATGTGCTTTAAGAGAGTTGTTCAAATGTTCATATCTCATAGAAATATATATAAACCATTTGAAACATATTCAGCTTGGTTTGTAATTGTACAAAGTACTTATACAAGAACCAATTCATGAACATAATGCCATGGTTTGCAAAACAGGTTCGCATACCTTATTCCATTAATGTTCCAGGGACTTTAGTTCGCAAACGAACCTGAGTTCATGAGTATGAATTTCATACTTACCGATTTTAAAACCTAACCAATGTGTTCACAAACAGAGTATGTGAACCACAGTTCCGGACTTTGGCCTAGTCATGCCGTTCGCAAACAGAGTACGCGAACTACAGCTCCGGACCTTGTGATCGCTATCGTATGCGTCAAAAGTAATTCACTTTCTCAACAATATATTAATGAAGTATAAGATAAGAAAGAGTTCGTTTCCACAGAGATGCAATTGTAGTTATTGTATTTTCAATTTCCTAAGTAACCAAATGGGGGGGGGGGGGGGAGTTTCTGATTTTATTCAAAGCAATAAAAGTAAATTAAAAGCAAAATATAATAAGAGAAATAACCAATGAGAGAAAGATAGTGGTCAAGGAGTTCATCTTCAATCTCAAACAAGTGCTTGCATACATGATTAGAATTACAATTTAATCTCTTTATCATCAAAAGTCCTAGACTATCAAGTGAGCAAGATAATCCGATAATCTCTTAAGTTGATCAACACACACATTAGAGATGCGGATATGAATTCTACATAAAGAATAGCTTAATTCCCTGGGCTAATTAAGTTCAATTCCTAGAAGTATTAAGTTTCAGAAATAGGCTAATCAATGCAATTGTCATACATTGCGCATGACAATTCGGACAAAGGTCAAACTCTACATATGATTACAAGAGTGTATTACTACAAACCGTAATCATATCATGCTACTTGTATTCGGGGTTATCGTTTGATGAAAAACCCTAAATTAGCTATGGACAAGGACGCAAGTTCAATTAGTCGGCCACTTAACTAAACAAACATCTAAATCCTATTGCAATACATCATTCATACAATTATAAAAACAGTAGTAGTTTGAACGAAAACAAAGAGAGAAAACTAACGCATTCATCAAGCACAAGTTCTCGAAATCGGACTACATCATTAACCAATAGTATTAAATTAGCTACTCATAGCTATGGAGTTCATCACAAAAATATTAATTAATGAAGAAGATGAAAAATAAAGAAAGCAAACCCTAGAGGTGTTTCCCGTTCTCCAAAGCTCCAAGTAGATTATACATGATATCCCAAAAAGTAGTAGAAGTCTTCCTTTAAGATCTCTCTTGTTTCTAAAGTCCATCACCAAGAAGTCCACCAAGCCCATATTGTTAAAGTACCCATATTGGAAAATATGCTCAAAAAGTGTCGACGGAAAACCAGTTCCATCCCGGAAGTTGGCCAGAAAATTCGCCGGAACAGCATCTCAGTAACCGGGAAATGTATCTTAGGTGACTAATAAAGTCAAACCGGTCACCAGTCAACTGGGTCAACTCGGTCAAGGTCAGACCGAGTCAGGGTAATGAGTCAGATAGTCAGGTGAACTGAATAGGCTAACTGGTCTAAGCTTCCATGGCCTGAGCCATTTGCACAGGCTATACCCACTGTTGCACCATGATGGTAGTGTACAGATCCAGTTCCAGCAACAATGGTGCAACATTCCACAGCTGCAGCTGCTTAGTGTCTTCCCAGTGCATCATTCACTCATTTCAGCTCACTGCACACCATTACCTGCGACACAACCCATGGCAACAACAGCTCCGACTGCAACACACACATCACTACTTTCATGTTCTTCCCCAACAGTAGTCCTAACATTCATCTATCTTCTCAGACATTCATCTCAAGCTTAACCACCACCAAACTGCCACAACCATCGCCAATTCTTTGCTCATCTCAGCTTTATTATCTCAGCACCAACTACTCCAGTTGAGAGTCATAACCAACTCCTGCACATGCAAGGCCATTACCTGCAACCTCACAATCCTAGCACCAACAACACCTTCAGCAGCAACACTTCCTTGAAGCAGTACCACCAGTTCATATCACGCTACTTGGTCTTCTCTGCTGTAGCCTCAGCTCAAGACCACCATAACAGCCAACACATGAAACAACCACCAGCATCTTCACCACCTAATCCATCTCTTCATAAGAAGCAACAACATCAACCAAGTCACCAACATAGTTCATATTTCAGCTCCAGACTGCAACTTCACATACAACCAAAACAAACTCTCTTGCACCTGCAATACCCATTGGCAACATCACAACCATACACAAAGACTCAACATCTTTCACTTCTGTTCAGCTGTAACATAAACCCCAGACTACAACCTTACCAAAACCAGTACCACTACCACTGACTTCTACCTGCAATTACCCATTCTCCTCCAACATCAACTGAAACTGCAGCTTCATTCATTCAGCATCAGCACATAGGAAAACCACTTCATATCAGCTCCTTCATACAATATCTCTCAGATTTACAGGTTCCATATCTCTCAAAAGACTTCCATTATACCCATATCAACATCAACAGTACCTTCTGTATTCGCTAAATACAATCGAGAGACCAACGACAGTGGTGTAGTTAGGACTTTTCTTTTAGTTTTATGTTTTACTCGAGGACGAGCAAAAGGAAGGTTTGGGGGTATTTGATAGGTACCTAATATTGTATATATTCTTATCATTTTGTAGGCGTTTACGGTATCTTGTTGCACTAATTGCTTATATTTGTGCCAAATTATGTTTTTTGTTTTTCTTGTTTGTTGCGAGTAAATGTGTGGTAATTGTTTCTGATTTTTGTTTTATAATGCTAGGGGAATGAAAAGAATGGTATGAACATGGGATACGCACAAAGTGGAGCTTCTATGCCTTGTCGAGCTAGATGTCAAGTTGGCTTTAAGCAGATATGTGTAATGGAAAAGGCAGCCAGGATGCTGGCAGATTTATGAAGTTAATGGTATTGCTAGTGGATAAGAAGTTCAAGAAGAAGAAATATCTAATCATGAAATGCATAAATGGGAAGAAATTCAAGTGATAACCATGTTGGGAATTAAAAGGAAGCCAAACCCAAGTTTTATTATCATACCAAAACAAGGTATTCATGCTTTACACCTGAACATCCATTCTATTACCTTTCCCAAATTCGTTTTCCTTCACAAGAATTTTTTTTTTATCCTCTGTGTCCTTCTCTTCCAGAAATTCACTCGACCAATCTTTTCTTTGTCCCTCTTTTTGCTTGGCATGTCAAATCTCTATGCAATTGTCCCCTCTCTATACTATGAATCACCCTTTCTATCATCACCCATCATCCATTTCAAGCTTAACCCTAGAATATATATAGTACATGATTATATAGGTCGGCTAATTGGTTTCTAAGAGCAGCAAAAATGACAACAAGGTTTGAATTTCTGGTTCTCTGCAACACTATCACCCATCCTATACTGTTAGAAGCATGATATGGAGTGTAAATCAATGTTTGAAGACATGGAGACAAAGTCAGGCGGCATTGTAAGGTGGCTGTGGTGAACACATGCAGTAGGGTTTGTTGAATTAAAGGTTCGGTTCAGTGGTGAGTTTAATCACATCAAATCCCTAATTTTATGATTGTACTTCATTGAAAATGGGAATGAGAATTATGAGAGTTTTGTATAAAGAGGGGAAGAAATTGTGGATTGAAAACTATGCCCGGAGTAGCCGGTACAACAAGAAATAGGTTTATTTTTAGTATTTTTCTATCATGTTCTAATATCTTAGCTAGGGCTTAGATGAAGCTCTTAATCTAATATGAGATAATGAGATAATTTTGGTTATGAATTTGTTCTTGTTGTGCTTAAATGCTTAAGGATAGATTTAATCTTTGTGCTACAACATATTACTTTCACCTTGTTTGTCATGCAACCTAGGTAGTTGGAACAATTCTATGTTGTTGTGCTGCAACTCATGCTCAAATGAATCGATTTGTCTTTTGATTAGTTTTGCTTTAATCATACAATTAATGCTTAGGATGAATACTTTAGTTGTGATAAATTATCCATATTCAGATTACCTTGAATATGCGGCAGACTCGTATCTTCACCGCTTTGTTGTAGTAAAAAGGTTCGTTGAGACTTGTGAAAGCAATTGATTTTAGACTTATTTAAACTAAAAATAGAGAAAATTTAAATCCAATTTTTTTTTTTTTTAAGATTGAAAATAACCAAGACACTAGATTCAACTATTACACATGAATGAATGATGGTAAAAATTCCAAAAATCTAATTATCTTTAAAATATCTTTTTCTTAATTCACAAATAATCAAGCATATTCTCAAACATTAATTGTATCCCTTAAGCATAGATTATCTAAACAAAGTATAACATATCTAATTGAATCACAACTAATTAAGAAAATTATGCAAACAATTAAATTTCTGCAAAGCAGTGATTTGAGTGAATTATAAAATGCAAATTAGAGAAAAGTAAAATAATTACCAATTATTCATGCATCAATAGCTTCCTCCGTGCCTTGATTACGCGAGAATTAGCTCATCATCATCATGGAAACATGCTCAAAATTCATCTTTATTAATGCTCAAAAATGGTTCACAAATGATGAAATGGGAGAAAAATGATAAAAACCGGGTTTGTAACACTTATATTTGTTACAAACTCAACTGTTACAGGAAACGATAACAAATAACCGTCACAAGCACTGTTGAGGAACGACTGTCTTTGAGCGTCTTATGTTCTTCGTAAGTTCTTCACCAGCAGAAAAATTGTTTTTTTTGCAACTTGGATTTCCGATTCTGTGATGCTCCAAACTGCTCCAAATTCTCCCTGAGAAATTTGCAGCTCTGTTCTTCTTTTTCCCGCCTTTTTCATTTAAAAACGAAGAGAGTGAAGTGCCCCTTATCCTGCTACTTGGGTGCCGATAGTAATTTGGGTACCCCTTATCCAGTAGTGAGAGTCCGAATAACAAATGTCCCTTGGGTGCCTTTAGACAACTTTTCGAGCCGATTTTTCCAAAAATGTTTATTGCCCAAAAATACCTACAAACACATAAAACACCATAATAAGTACAAAAAATGGGTACTAACAATATACACAATAGAGATGAAAATAGACACATAAATGCGTCTATCAAATACCCCCAAACTTATTATTTGCTAGTCCCGAGCAAATTTAATCTACAAAATAAAATCCTAACTCATTGTCGCAGGCATCGTCGATTGCACTTAGCATGTGCAACAAGCTTTTGAACCCCTAGGTGGCCCTAGTGGTCAAGTTATAGTCTCGGGAGGGTTTACCAGAGGTGTACCCACAAAACCTTTACTCCAGACCCTAGCTATCTACGCAGAACCTTGAAATGGCACTAAAGAACTTCCTTGGTTGGCATACTTATTGATTACGGGAGGAAGTACCCTGATGCGAAATTCCAATTGCTGTACACGAGTCTGCACTCAAGCATACTAAAATTCGTATATAAGTGACATAGCTCTACTCAGATAGTTTCACTATGGACATCAATATCCGGAGTTAACAAATCACATGGATAGATTAAGAGATGGATATAGAAAAACATAGATGGTTTTGATGTTGACTAGGTGAACGGTGTTTTCTCATATCTGT
>JAJJMB010011896.1:4715507-4843067 GCA_023531105.1 Papaver atlanticum
CGTCTTATGTTCTTCGTAAGTTCTTCACCAGCAGAAAAATTGTTTTTCCAGCAACTTGGATTTTCCGATTCTGTGATGCTCCAAACTGCTCCAAATTCTCCCTGAGAAATCTGCAGCTCTGTTCTTCTTTTTCCCGCCTTTTTTCATTTACAAACGAAGAGGGTGAAGTGCCCCTTATCCTGCTACTTGGGTGCCGATAGTAATTTGGGTGCCCCTTAGTAATTTGGGTACCCCTTATCCAGTAGTGAGAGTCCGAATTACAAATGTCCCTTGGGTGCTTTTAGACAACTTTTCGAGCCAATTTTTCCAAAAATGTTTATTGCCCAAAAATACCTACAAACACATAAAACACCATAATAAGTACAAAAAATGGGTACTAACAATATACACAATAGAGATGAAAATAGACACATAAATGCGTCTATCAAAATACAGTTGGGAACAACTCACGAATCCGGTTCATGAACTGTGGTGAACTGATTTTTTTGTGTTGGTATAAAAGGCTTAAGGTTGGCGAAACCAGTTAGCGAACTGTATCCATCTGAGTTCATAAAACCGAGTACGGTTTGCGAACCCAGTTCACGAACAATGTACATATGATTTCTCGAGCCGAGTAGGGTTGGCGAACTCGGTTCACGAACCGTATCTCCCTAACTCGTGAACTTTAGCCTTACGGTTCACAAACCTTTACACCAATGGTCCCCGCAGAATTTAGCAGATGCTCAAAGATTTTTTTTTTTAGCATTGTTGTGACTCTCATAAACACTTGTAAGACTTCATTGATCGCTAAAACACTCATGTGTGTGCATCATGATTAAACTGTTGAGTTTTTAAATGGACATCAACTTGCTTAGAGTTCGAAGGCATATTTTCCAAATCAGAACGGCCATTATACACGGTTCTGTATCCGAACTACTGTGTATATTCTTCCATTGTATTTTCTAGATCAATTCTCACATGTTTTTACTGAAACCCTAATTAAAGTTTCATTTAAACAGAGAAAGTATTTGCTTGATTCTCAAGTTATCTTAGCTTAAATTCTAAGCAATACTCAGTCTTGAAAATATATAAATAGAGATACTCTTTCAATTGAGAAATTCAATCCGTGACGCTTTGTGTCCTAGTTGATAGCTAGAGTCATCCTCTATGAACTTAGGTTTCCTCTGAGAAACATAATTAGGTTTACGACTAAAAGACTTCGCTTTGGGGATTCATGATTCCAGGTCTGACTATGTTTACCTTGATAGTTCGTGTATCCTGATCTTGCTTTTCTGTTATCGAGGTTCTCTAATCTTTTTCAGGCAAGATAGATAGAAATCGCAAAGTTCTCATCGTCTCAGACTTTGTGATCCCTTAAGATAGATATCTGAAAATTGATCTTAAGTGATTTTTTTGAAGATTGTTCTTGAGAGGTGGTAAAATATCCAGGCTTCTCATCTAAGTGAGTGTGGGTATTCCGTACTGTGAGGTTTGCTAGCTTTGTCTATTGCAAACAGATTTCCAAGACTTGATCTTTGATCTAAAATAAAATAAAATAAGCTTATCTGTTAGAGGCGGATTGGTATTAAAAGTCTTCATTGAGGTTGAAGTAACTCTTAGGCTGTAAAGGACATTAGCTAAGGGAATCGATTGCGTACAACCTTGTGAGATTCGAGAGACGTAAGGAGCGCGAATGTAACTGAATCTGTTGGAGGTTGGATTCGGTCTCAACTATTCCAGTCCGAAGTGTGATAGTAGGCTAGTGTCTGTAGCGTCTTACTACAGTTTGGTGTTCATATCTGGAAGAGGTCCCGAGGTTTTTCTACAGTTGCGGTTTCCTCGTTAACAAAAATTCTTGTGTCTTGTGTTTTTCCTTTTCCGCATTATATATTGTTTATCTTTATAATTGGATTTATGCAAATTGTACGTATTCAACCTTAATTATTAGATAAGTCCATACAATCATATTCGATTATGAGACTTGTTTTTGGTGGAATTCATATCTTGATATATAGATAACAAGTTTTATTACTTGGCATAATTCCGATATTGGATTATTTGGATACGACTAGATTGATCTTGGATATTAATTTTTAGGATCGTCCAAGTACTCTTTTTAACACTCAGGTTCACGGACTCCTTGGTCTATATTACTGAATGAGAAGAGATAGAGATATAAAATCTATATACATATTGTCAAGGATCATTAATAAAATGGTCCACTTGCAATTTTATTAGGTTTTGTCCATATAGGTTGCTGAATAAAAAGTTGGTGGTGTATTTGGTACCCCGCGTTTTGAGCAATAATTATGATACGAAAAGTAAAGTAAAAGAAGGCAACAAGATTTTGTTAACAAGGAAAACAACAGGGCCGAAAAACCCAGGGACCTAGTCAAATTTTGAATACTATCATAATTAAGATGCTATACAGATTGACTACCACAACTTCGTATAGTTGTGACCAAGTAAACTACCCCTAGTTACTTAGTTCCTTCACTATCCCTGCACCTATAAACCAATCCGGTTTCCGCACGTGACTCCCAAGATAAAGTCCACTATTCCAAGTTGCTTTACCTGCTCTAAAGACTTGAGCAACTCAACTCTTTTGGATCGTAATCCGAAACAGTAAAGGACTAACATGTTTCAGTAACCTCTCTATCAATCTCAAGAAATAAATCAGAGATAAGTTGAGTACAAATGATCTTCCGTTTAATCAATATAAACTCCCTTGTTGGTCATGTATCATGTAAGACAAAGAGTATCGAAATAATAAATATTAGTTTACAAGCTATTAAAGTAATTCTCGGAGAGAAATAACTCGATAGATTGATTTCCGATTTATACAATAATCATGATGTCTGTCAAGATAAATTTCTTGTCGTATCCAAGCCAATAAAATATGAAAGAAGTATCATAAATATCAGACTACCAAAAAAAATTTCTTTCTATTTTTCAAACTTTAAAAGTACCTGCACAAAAAACTTGAGTCCCATAATAAATCGATCACACACATAACAGAGTTTGTTGACAATGGATGATCACTAGTCATATCTTCAGATTTTGAACCAATAAAGTAGATCTAAAATAGTCTATTCTTGAACCAGTTAGAGTGACCTTATATCAGCAGAGAAAGATCACAGAATAAACAAACTAGTATTAAGGTTCAACTTCACTGTTAGTCAATCAAATAAATAATTTAAAAATAAAATAATAATACTATTTAGTTTCCCACCAACGGTACTACGTACTAAAAGATTCTTGATACCAAAGAAGACTTTAAACGAATGCCACGTAAGAGATTTCAACTAATTAGGATGCTCTCGTCTCTCAATGAGTATTGTAAAAATACTACTTGTAGGATTCCTACACAAACAGGTAGGCAGTGTATCACGTGATGAATTTATAAGAATACAAGCTCCACTAGCGTAAAGACCAAGGTTTCAAGGAATTACCAAATCGAAAATACCAAAAATATGCAATAAATGTTTATTTTCGATTTTGTTAAAATTCCAATTGTAATACAACTCACATACCTAAATCTCTCTTGAATAACGACTAATATCAGCTGGCATACAACATATTCTTTACTAATATAACAATAAGAGATATGTTATCCTCTGGGATATGGAAAGCATATAATCTAGAATATCAAAAAAGATATTTAGAATATTTCAGTTTTTGGGATCTCGCAGTGAGTATCAAGGAAAATACTTGAAAATTATTTAATAAGAGTTTATCACGTTGTTGATGGTGGATTTTCGACAAAGGCTAAAATCGTAAAATCATAATTTTGCATATTTCTGATCCAGCAATCCGACGAATATGTGAAATTTATATTTCATAATTTAAGCATGAAAGCTCATGCCACAATGGTCTCTGACTGAGTGTGCATCCTCTCAGAGCGTATAAATATGCAATTATTAAAGCCTCTCAACTGAGCTTTCGATATTTTGCATATTTCATCATTCCTGAGCAACTTCAGTATTCACTTCTGTATAGAATCGAGAATGATTGGAAGGCTCCTAGATGGATTGACCACTAGTATAGAGCAATGACGTCTTCAGGATGTTGCAAATATTCCCTGACTATGCAGAATAAACATACAGAACAAGTATGATGCCCCTACCATCTCATACCTCACTCTCGAATAAATACAATGCTCCTAGACAGATTGCCTACTAGTATAGATCCATCAATTAATTAATTCTAGTCGCAAAATTCATCAACTGAATTCTTAGAAAATATTCTAGTTTCATCAAAATATTTCATTACTTCAATTCATGGCTTTTCCCAGCAGAATTCCATGGGTTAGTAATAAATATTCAATGTACGGGCATTAGGGACACCACCGAGTAAGCCCAGAGAAAATGGTGAGAGTGTACTTATCAATAATGCACGACCGAGCACCCGAAATATGGACGAACGAGGAAATATGGACAGCTAAGGAATAATAATGAAATTAAGGAAGATGCGTCACGGGACCGGCCCTCCGGCCGCCGCATGCCGATCCCATGCCTCTCTTCTTCCTTGTTTTATTATTTCCCTCATCTCTTGAAACTCTCTCATTTGAGCAAACTTCCTTGTTTGAGCAAAACTCCTAAGTTTTCCATGATTTCCAAATATTACACAAACTGAAAATAATAATAAAATGGGGAAGAGCACGGGACCGGGCCCACCGGCCGACCGGACATGCCGTGGCCGGTCCTAGGCTTCTCTAATTCCTTATTTTATTATTTTTGCCATCTCATGAAAACTCCCTTGATTGAGAAAACTTCCTCTTTTGAGCAAAACTCCTAGTTTTCCATATTTCATCACACAAGCTAGAAAAATAATAATAAAAAATAGGGAAGAGCGGGACCAGGCCCGCAGACCGTCCGGCCATGCCGTGGACGGTGCCATACACTCTCCAATTCCTTATTTTATTATTATTTCTTCTCTCATCTCAGGAAACTCCCTCATTCAGGCAAATTTCTCCAATAGTGCTCGAATCTCCAGAAAAAAGCCAAAAAGTCAAATGGTCCCATGATCGTCCGGGCTTCTCACGGAAAATATTAAAATATCATTATTTTAATATTCTTAAAATATTGGTCACACGAGAAAAGTTCTACTTGCTCATTCGCGCAAAATTGAGAATTTCAGTCAAGATTAAACTCTTCTGAAAATCGCTCAAATGACCAACAAAACACCTGAAACTCTCAGGAATGCACATATGTGGGTCATGGTGGCTCGTGATCCACCGTTACCGGACCTGAACAGTCCCTTGGCCACCATGGTCGGCCAGTCCCATGTCTCTCCAATATTATTTTCATAATAATAATTCATATTTTCATGATTCTCCAATGGATCCTCGTTCAGGGACATTTTTCCGCATGCTCGGACGTCCATTTACCACCAAGGGCCGGTTCCATACCCTTGGTCGGTCCTATTCTCTCTTCATAATTAGGTTTTACTACCCAATACTCAGATGAACACTATTTTAATAATGATTAGACAAGAATTTAATAATCCTTTCACCAACTGGTCTACAAAGACTTTGGTGCACGCTCATTCGAGCAACTGGGCGCTACATGGTCGGCCCAACATTTCATGCAGCCAGTCCTCTTCTCACTCATTGGTTGATTTTCACGAAATCGTTCATCGATTAACCATCAATCGAGAATTAGGGTTTCGAACCAAATGCTCTGCAAAGCATAATTCTGAACAGGTTCAAACACCAACAATTTTATGTTGATCCAGCAATCAACATTTTAATTAATTATACAATATTCGGTCCAGCTACCAGTATTTTTAATTAATATTTTATTTGGTCCGCTACCAATAATTCATTAATCTAGCAATATGTGCTCAAACTAGTAATATTCGCTCATACTAGCTATCAATATTTAATTGCTTGACCAAGCAATATTTCTCATGTTGATTCAGCTATCAATATTCGAGTAGCAATATTTCTCATGTTGATTCAACTATCAAAATTCGAGAATTTCACACTGATCCAGCCATCCTATTTCAATGGTTCATCAACCAATATTTGGTTCGTCAATTGAAATCTCTCTTCATCATTCGAAAACTCATGACAGAGCGCTCAACAACATTTCCTATTAATAAGTCCATGATCGAGCAATCTCATGGACGCGTTAACTAATTAAATACTCGTCTGCGCTACAGACTCCACATTCATGAGACATCAATCATGTATTAACTAGGGTTTTGGTCTGGCATCCTACGGCACGTGTGTACACCCACGATAAGAAGTGTGAGTAAGTCGTGCAAGCGGTTGAAGGAGTTAGCAAAGTAGTGGGTGGAAAATCAACCAAGTCTCCCGCACGATGAGGAATTGGTTTAACCACGATTTCCCACTTTCCCACTCTTTCACTTCAGCAACCGTCACACTTACTAGGATCAATGTGTCTACTATTCTTGCAATATAAATAAGTCTCTGAATCCATGATTGAAAAACAAGGAATTCTCAGCTACACAAGAATTATCATCTGAACAATAACTCTCAACAGAGCAGAATTCAATCAATCATAACTTATCTTATTCGAACTCAACAGTTCACAAAACTTGCAGAAGTATACAACACATCCACAATCCTTCGATCAACATTGATCTCTCACACACACTTCTCACTTCCTTCCTAAAGATCGACCCTCATCCCTCTTTGTGACCGAATTGACTCTGGAACGGCCATTGTCTTGGTTTAGGATGGAGTCTTACAGATTGATCTCTCGAACTCAAAGCACCTCCCATGCAGTGCATTTGTTTGCTAAAGGTTAATGCAATTTTCTCGTTCGAGGAATCGTTCGTCTCTCCACTTTTCCTTAAAAACCAGCGAATCGTTTTTACCCATCAACACACGTGTTAAAGACACTATGTCGACATTTGTGAACTTTGGTTTTAACTAAATATAGATAAACCGAAAATGCATATTGGGTTAACTAAGGATCGGTTCTAGTAAAGATCCTTGGGACCGGTCCCAGTAGAGATCCTTGGTAAGGGATGTGTCATACTAGATATTCTTAGGATCGGTCCTAGTAGAGATACTTATTTATGGGATCAGTCCTATTTGACTTCTTTTCAACTATGAAACAAGTTTCACAAGTCTACTTCCTTAAACCTTGTAATTAAACATTGTTTTCGAGGTACGAAATCAATTCGAATGTTCACCACACTAATTACCAAATAGTGTTATATTGATTCTACGAAGTCAAAATAGATAAACTATACTTTGTAACTCAACATACCAAAGTTGTACGAGACAACTAGTATATCTTTCCTTGATACTTTTATCATAATAAAATGACCAAGTCACCAATACTTGATATAAGTAAACAAACTTCGTATGTTATGTTTTCAATATAAAATGACTTCAAAGAAATGTCTATAGAAGTGAAACAAGTCAAATTTGTGTTACTAACCTCGAACTAAAGGATGATGCGTTTTTTGACGTTGATACGTCTTCAAGTTCTCTAGAGTAACAAGCGGAAGTCATAAAATTTCTATGTTCCTAGTCTAACCTAATGAAGTTGATTCTAGTAATCAAATCAAGCATTTTCGAGTTTTGGAACTAAAATATGACAATCAAACTTGACATACCAACGCTTGGTGGGTTCAACCGAGCAATGCTCTAACATATTCATTGAAAATATAACATACATAGTTCGTATTACATGACTTTAGTTGTTTAGATGACTTAATTATTCTTATAATCTAAGTTTCAAAAGGAAAGATATACATTGGTTCTTTCTACAATTTTTTGTATTGAGTTACGTAGTATAGTTTTTATACTTTCGTAGTCTCGACATAATATTAATATGACCCTTATCATGTATTAGTATTGAACTTTCAGGAAACTAAATATATATATTAGAAAAGCTTTTTCTTTGACATGGTTAAAAATTTGTTTAGACAAGAATTAAGTTTTTTAGTCCCAGGACCGATCCTAGACTTTCGAATTTCGAAATCTCTATCTTACATTATATATCTATAAGGTTTCGAAAGATGAACAAGATGAAATAAGAAAGTTCTATGTCATGAAATATTGAACATGTATTTAACTCAAATATATTATTGTTCATGTTAATTTCTTTGATATTCAAGGCTAGATCCTATTAATATTTTGAGATACAACTTCGAATCCAATTTTAGAATCGATATTGATGTGCTTTCCTTCCCCATAATATTGATGTTCTTTCCGTCTCCATAAAATTGCACATAACTAGTTTTCTAATTTAGCAAAAGGACATGGATTTGCACTAGCTATAATATTAGTTGTCATACTAGTAGAGTATCTTAAATATTAATGTTTGAAAATATTATTGATTATATATTTTGGAAACAAAAATTTGTTATTTATTACAAATGAGTTTTACATGTTAATATAATGAGAAAAACTATAGTACTGTACACTTAGTTCTTTTCATTTTTACTCCAACTTCAACTAATGAGAAAATTATAATACTATGAACCTAGATGGTTAGATCTGCAAATAACAAGTTAGTTACTATCTGTTGGTAGCTTTGATTGTAGTTAACCTCCTCGTTGGGTAAGATAAAGAGTTATCGCGTCAACTTTTGCCTATTTTGTGTCGGAATGATGATATTAATTATGGATAGGTAGACGCCACCAACTAGTTTAGCTTAGACATTCGTGTACAGAACTTTAATTAATTTATAACGAGTCTTTACTGACAGTAATCCCAATTTTTAGTGACTGTGTAGATTGTAAATAAAATTGTTTGAACTTGAGTTCTATTTTTAAGAGATAAAAGAGTGTCAAGAACTGATACCCATTTATAAATATTCATTTTGCAAAAAAGACATCAACTACATCATTTTGTACTAGGGCTCACTTTCAATAAATTGTTTTCATATGATTAGGAGATTATTCACGAGCGTGGGTCGTGGAGATCTCCTAGTTAAGTTAACAAAAATTTAATGAAACTTATAAGTTTACTTCCATATTTGATGGTATCTACAAACTAGTTGTCCATGGACCAAAATCGCCGCACTCGAAAATAAAATTGGAGATTAGTAAGAATATCATCTCTAAGCTATGTCATTACATTTACCATTATTTGTTAAAATTTTCTCTTTACCCTAAAAATCGAGAAGCTTGGTTAGTCCATGTCTGATAAGTTTTTCCTGCATAAATTATAGATTAAGCAGAATCGACTTCAAAATAATTATAAGTGCTTGATTTAATAAAGAGATTGAGATAATGCTGCCTGTAGTTTTCCATATGAATTTTTATGCATGCTTCTCTTTTCCTTACATGTTTTAATTCTAATATCATTGTCTTGCTTTATATAATTCACTATAGGATCGAAAAGTCATTATCCGGGAATGACTTTCGTGAAATGATAAGTATTTAATTTGATATACATATTAAGGTAATACTACTCATAGTTTATCATATGACTTTTTATGTTTACCTCTCTTTCCTTACATGTTTTAACTTTAATATTAATGCCTTACTATTTATTATTCAATACAGGACCGAAAAATTGTCTTTCATCATAATTTACCAATAAAATAGATCAACTAAATTCATTTTCAAATTTGACTCCATGTATACTGAATTAATTTCAGTGTGAATAAATAAATATCCGAGCAAAAGGGGGAGCGAGAGAAATACGCAAAGAGTAAGTTCTAAATTTAATGTTTTGAATTCTTAACGAAGAAAATTATAACTTTATACCATTGATCTGTTACATACTTGTGAACTGATTTATTTGAAGTATTATGAATCTAGTTGTCATACACATTTGGATATTAAAATGGATCAACTAGTAGAATATACATACTTGTGAATTGATTTGTTTGAAGTATTATGAATCTAGTTGTCATACACATTTGGATATAAAAATGGATCCACTAGTAGAATATAGTTTGATAAAATTTCTGGGCATTTGCATTTTCTACTTGTAGTGTTATATAATTTGCCGAGAATCATCTTCTGTTTCGATAAAGTTCATCACATTAATTGTTACTTTGTGTATTTAGAATTTAGTTGAACATGTAAAAACACATAAAAACACATGTTAAAGAGCTTTTCAATGAGGATATCTTCTCTGAAGATGCAGCAGATGCTGTCAATCACAAGCTCAAAGACCTCAAGGCTCGTGAGGATTTCGAAACGTCTATGTGATTTCAGTTCGTGTTCGGTTTTGATGGTTTGGGAGACTGTCTTTGTTTTTAGCTTGTTGATCTTATTTTGTCTAGAAAAATTCTTATGAGAATTTTATTCTTGTGTTCTTAAGAAGAATAACTAGAGTTTGGAATAGCCATTATTGTGATTACACATAGCTATGTCCAACAATTTTCATCTTTAATGTTTTAAGATTTATTTATTTAAATTCTAAAGTTTGTTTGGAAGATGATTTTTGCATTATTAATCTTTACGGTTTTATATATTGCAATTTTTTATGGGATATGTGTGTTTGCGTCCGTGAACTATGATTATCCCATACGTTGTCAAAAGTTAAGTCTTTCGTACGTCGATATACAAGTATTGATAAAAGAATGAATGAACTTTTGACAAAAACAAAAGACAAGCCTTTTATGTCATTATGCAAATATTGATGGAAGAAAGGATGAGCTTTTGTTTACAAAGATTAAGTATATTATATGTCATTGTGCAAATAGTGATGGAAGATAGAATGAATCTTTGTCCATTCCGCAGTATTGATCTTCCCTGATCCATATCTTTTATGTATATACTGTGCGGCTCCGTAATTTTTCTTATGTTGAGCATTTTCCAATTAGATTAATCATAGGTTCTCTCGTGGTTAATTTAGTTGAGTATTCCGGTTGAATTAATCATGGGTTCACTTGTGGTTAATTCAATTGAGTATTTTGGATACAAATTCATATTCTTATATGATTTGTTGTTGTCCAAAGAAATCCTTCTTTTCTTGTGAAAGTAAGGTCGCTCTTGTTGTTCTTTCGGGAATGACATTATATGGGGGAGAGTTCTTATTTGAACTTGTGCTTTATTGCCAAATCTTTGTGGGGAGTGCGGTTGTGGAATATTGTAGGGGTTATCTTGTATCTTTATAAACTCCTTGATGAATGCATTTAGTTTCGACTATATGATTGCATCTAAAAAGTTGATATGTGCTTTCTTTTGGTCATGAAATATCTCTATGGAAATTTCATTAGGATCCCACTAGTTTTCGTACCTTTGCCAATTTTATTGACAAAAAGGGGGAGAATTAATGTGTAGTTCACACTACAAATACATATGGTTTTCGGATCATTATGTAAGGGGGAGTGGTTTCCATGTAAGATTGAGTATTGACTAAGGGGGAGTGATACATATCACCATAGTATTGTTGTCGAAGTTGTGATACAATTGAACTTTGATGCTGTGTAATAATACTATGACACTGTGTAACAATGATCGAGAGATTTTGTTTTCTCATTGTTATGGCTACGAATTTTCAATAATGATGATGTTGAACTTACAACCTTTGGAATCATTGGAGTACTTGGATGTGACGAAGATTTCGAGTAATATTGAAGAACCAAGGAGATCATGCATGTGGAAGAGAAGCTGCAAAGTTTATTTTTTTTATTCCATATGTATTGATAGTTTTGTCACTAAAATTGACAAAGGGGGAGATTGTTAGAGCACTGCTTGGTCGAACTCGCAAGCGTTGCTATCTCAAGCTTGTTGTCAAGTTTAGTATACAAAACTATAAGTCTTGATTTCTAGTCTACTTATAGCTAAGTCTCGGACTAGGATAGAAAGTGTAGTGTAGCTCTAGACTCCACGACGTTCATCATACAAAAACGAAGAACTACTTAAGGAACTGGTGGAACTTCATCGACTAAAAGGTATGTGGAGACTTGAACTTATCTATCACTCAAAAAGTCTATCTACTCTATCTCCTATCTTGAGACAAAAGTCGTATTGCTATATAGACTTCGATTATACACATTTGCTATTTCGATCCGAGTTTATCTCGCTTATCTTTTTCTCGAAATATTTGTTGGTAAGCTTTCGCTTTGGCCAAGTTCATCTTTACAAGTGACGAAAGTCATGTTGGTTATTTCAATATCTTGATAATTGTGTGTGAGTAACCTTTATTTAACATCCTCTAAGAATGTTTTAATGATTGAAATGAGAGTTTATAACATGTAACCATCCTTGGATATAAGCATATAATGTGTTCGCGCATTAGTGTATAAGTCCAAAACCGGGAACCAAATGTATGCATACTTGTGTGTGTACTAAATGGTTGATGGATACTTGGTAAGTATGCGTACCCGTACGCAAACTGGTGGAAGTTCACGTCCGTGAATTTCATCTGAGTTTGGAAATCAAAACCAACCCAATCCGGTTACCTAAGTATGCGTACCCATACGCATACTGGCGGAAAGTTCACGTGCGTGAATTTCTGCTGAGTTTGGAAACCAAAACAAACTCAAATCTGGTTACTTAAGTACGCATACCCGTACGTATACTTAAGTGTGCTACTTTCTAAAATTGGTTTATTCGTGAACTTAAATATATATAAACTAAGGAATGCATATTTGCAAACCGTGTCTATAAAGTTCATGAATTGATTCGAGTGAATCAAAACCGATTTTGCTTCGATTGTATCTTGTATACTTCTATGAGATTTAAGCAATTAAACAACTATCTAACTAGTTCTTTTGAGTCATTTGAACTAGTTAAGGTGAAGATGAATATGGTTGATATGAAAGTTCTCATATGGCTAACCATTTGGTTAACTACTGTTGAACCAACGACTTGTACACGTTTAGGTACGGTTACACAAACCTAAATGACGTATATTTCATTTGTGTATAACAAGCTAAGTTTGATCTAACGGTTGAAAGATATTATCTTGAATCTAATCAGGTTTTCATATAACGGTGAATATTGAATGCTTTGTTACCAAGGTAACTTAGATTGCAAACCCTGATTTTGAGACTATATAAAGGAGAACTCTAGCAACTGGGAAAGTTAATCCCCACACCTCCTGTGTGATACTAGTTGTATAAGCTAGAGTCGATTCTCCTTTAACCTTAGGTTTCTACCGAGACCCTATAGGTTAACAACTTGAAGACTTCATTGGGATTGTGAAGCCAGACCCAACTATTTTATCTGTAGTTGCGTAATCTGATCTTGCTGTTTCTATCGTATTTGAGTACAATCGTAAGATTGACTTGAGATTAATTTCTCCGATAGTCAAGATAGAAAAGTAGTCACAAACATCTTCGTCTCATCGTTTGTGATTCCACAATATCTTGTTTCGCTAGTCGATTAAGATTATTGTGAGGTGATTGATAATTCTAGGCTGTTCTTCGGGAATATAAGTCCGGGTTATCGATTCGTTCCTGTTCACCTTGATTTATCAAAAGACAGAACAAAACTTGTAGGAATTTCTGTGGGAGACAGATTTATCTATTCCTGTAGACTTTTCTGTGTGAGACAGATTTGTTTATTAAAGTCTTTCACTTTGGGTCGTAGCAACTCTTAGTTGTGGGTGAGATCATCTAAGGGAATCAAGTGCGTAGTATCCTGCTGGGATCAGAGACGTAAGGAACGCAACTGTACCTTGGATCAGTGTGAGATTGATTGGGGTTCAACTACAGTCCAGACCGAAGTTAGTTTTTAGTAGGCTAGTGTCTGTAGCGGCTTAATACAATGTGTGTTCAATCTGGACTAGGTCCCGGGGATTTTCTGCATTTGCGGTTTCCTCATTAACAAAACTTATGGTGTCTGTGTTATTTATTTTCCGCATTATATTTTGTTATATAATTGAAATATCACAGGTTGTACGTTGAATCAATCAATTGGGAAATCTGACCTCTGGTTGTTGATTGAAATTGATTGATCCTTGAACATTGGTCTTTGGTACCGTTCAAGTTAATTTCTCTTGTATTCAATTAGACTCGCAGATTTCTATTTGCTTGAGTAAGTATTGAATCGAGAAATTGAGATATAACTCTTTGATATACTTTTTATTAAGATTGAGTCTGACTGTCTAGTTGATTCTCTTAAAAGTATATTGGAGTTAGTCCATACAGATTGCTAAGCGAATTATTGGGTGAGGTTATTGTACCCCGTTTTGTCAATAAGAACTCAAGAAGGCAAGTTAGAAAGTCTTGAGTAGTCTTACGGCAAATGCATCTGATTTTTCTATCTTGATGGGTGGTTTTGTCATGAAAACAACAAATCCTAAGTCATAAGATTGGTTGTTGTTACTTTTAGGATGTTCATGTTATCCGGAGAAATAATAATTGTGATCATGTCCTTCATGAATTTGAGTCGTAAATGAAAGGAACTTTGTAAGTTTTGAAATCCTTTAGAAGGATTGGTGTAAGGATTCCAAACTTTTTACTAGTGGAATTAATCTAGCATTACGAGAATAAGGTGAGCAACCTTTTGAGGTAACAAAATGATTGTCATGAGCCTCATCAAGTACTACAAATAGAGGACCAATATTTTTAATGGGATTTCCACCTTTTGCGAGAACTTGTATCTGTGAGCAACAACACTATTGAAAGTATACTGTGTTATCTTGGGATGCTATGAGTCGATAGAAAAGCGATCGAATCTTTGATGGTGACGTTGGTTTTATAACACAGAGTTGGGATTCTCTGAATCAACAGACAAGCGATCGAATCTTTGATGGTGCAGTTGGTTTTATAACACAGAGTTTGGATTCTCTGAACCAAATGACAAGCGATCGAATCTTTGATGGTGTCGTTGGTTTTGTAACACAAAATTGGGATAACAGAGATTGTCGAGATATGGTAATCAGTGCAGTTTGTGAGGAGTTCGAGCTGGTCCAAGCTCAGGAGAATCCCCACGTGAGGGAGGTTATGTCTCATATTGCTCAGAACAAGTTCATTTGCCATTTTAGTATCTATACTCTTACTCATAGATACTATAACATTCGGCATGTATAATTGTACAACAAAATTTGCATTTAAATTTTTAACCGTTGTTCGTATGCCTTCGTTCCTATTTGGTTTTCATTTTTTTTCTTAACATGTATCTTTTCATCGCTAAAAGGCAAGTTACGACATTGGAAATTGTTGTCTTGTTACCGTTCATGTTCCACAAGCTTTTCATCTAGATTTGGTTGTGATGTATTTGTTCTACTTTTCTTTGTCAGTCCTCAATGTCAAAGTTTATTGAGTTTTAGTTGTGCCTGAACAACATCTATGTACACTTATATTCTTTCTTTGTTTAGCTAACACCGAAGTCTATGTCCGACCTTAAAGACACTAAAGTCATGCACAAAGTTTCATACATGCTGAGTAAACTATGATTTTCCTTTCTGAATCATATTGAGGCTGCTGCTGAATTTTTGTGGGAACTTACGAAGATGGATATTATGATAAGCTTGTTTAGGGAACAAGAAAGTTTTAATGTTCAGGTGATGAGACTCTACACTGGAAGGGCTGGATTTTTTTTTTTTTTTTTTTTTTTTGCGTAGATTGTATTTTATGTCTTGCTCCTCTTGGTGAGATGTTTGCTTGAAATAAAAATGGTAGGGGCATACTTCTAGGACACTGAACTTTGACTATTTTATCATACTACTTGCTAAAACTTTATGTTGTATGAATGATCTTATTGGGTTATGACGATTAAGAGAATGTGGATGCTTAATTTCTATTGTGGTATATAGGTAGCCACATTGCGGTTTTTTCCTTTTGATTAAATACAACCCTCACTTATATAATAACATGTAATATCACAACTATTATTGTAAGTAGTGATTACCCACTATCATCCCTACCGATTTTACTATATTTTCTCTCCTTTTCCTCTTTTTATGATCATATATCAATTTATTATATTAGTAACATAATTCAAATTAACAAAATAAAAATATTCTTTTACTAAATTCCAAGCTTTTGAAAAGTTAAAATTTACATAATTCATCACCATCTTATCAATGCTAAAATTTCAACTGGACTACTTTATAAATATGTGATCTTGATTTTGTGTGTTCATTATTACCTTATTATTTGCTTATATATGTTAACCAATCTGACATGAATCTCAAAGGGATTACTAGTATCACTTATCATTGTACATGATGATCTGCGAGAGTGCTTCAACTGGATTAACACTTTGAATTAGATGGTTAATTCTTGGTGGTCCTCCATGCCTCATGATTGTCTCAACTTTCACTTCATAATTATGCTGCATATTCTCCAAGTACCAACTAAAACTATAGAAATAATACGGAGACTCACATCCTTGAGGAAACGTAATCCCTTATGGAAACCTCTCAACCAATTGGACATGTGGATACCAATGAATTTTGAGCTCAATTTCGAAATCTGGATATATCTACCTTATCAGCCTTCACCTCTTTGTTTTCTCCGACCATGGTTTTTTCGTTTTAAACTCTACCTTGATGCTAAATGTTTGGATTTTGAATTTGATCTTGTCTTTGAATTTGATTCTTTTTGAACAGGAAACAGCTAGACTCGAATAGCCGAGGAGGAGAAAATGGATCTGGGAGAAGATGAATTGGTTTTTATAAAGAAATTTAACTTATTTAGATGGGGACACCTCTTAACGGCAGCGGTTCCCACAATCTCATTTTTTCAAACATAATCACTAGTTCACTACCCCTAACCGCTACAACCCGGTCTTTTCAGTTTCGCTTTCTCAACCTTCTCCAAGCATAGACCCTATGTGCAAAAAATCTACTCAAAATATTCGGTTGATTGTTGTCTTTTTTTGACATTTGGCCAACAGTTCTTAGCGGCAAATCCGGATGTGCACTTCTTCAGGTTTACCGGCAGTGCTGAGATGGAAGTGGACTACCAAACTTTGGTTGATGTCATCTACAACACTAGTGATATGATTACAACAGATCAACCGTTAAAGTGACATACTCTCATTTCTTTGGCACATAATAAAGCAAATGTCAAACTCAGTCCAGCCAGTCGACATAGGGCTTTACGCGCCTCACCAACTTCCAACATAGAATACATGAAATGACTAACCAAGACTAGGCCACCGGTTCCCATGGCTCGTGTGATAGTCAACAAAAGTCGGAAAAGTCAAATTAGTAGTGTGACTCGGCAGCTTCAGGTGCAATCTAATCATCTTTTTCCTCGGTCCCTCCAGGTACACTGTAATTACTCGTATCGAAATACCCCTTCTATGTTATTACCTGTTAGTCTTTATGTTGTGCTATACATGCTTGAAACCAAGGTACCATTAGCCACCAAAAGACAAATCTCTTGCACCTTGATTACTATCCTCCATGGGAGACCACCCTCTGACTTGAAGAATGTTTATTGGAAGCTCTAATAACCAAAATTCTCCCTCATATCTTCTGCACACCCATATGAGAAACAACATACCTGTGACTATAATTCAAATTGAATGTTCTGTCCTCTCCACCTCTTTTGACTATTATAGCTTTCATTCAATACCAGACCTAAAATCTTATTTTGCTTATTTTTCAACACCATGGCCTCCTTATCCAAATCAAACCCAAACAATATTGATAAACTTGTTGATAAGATGAAATATGCCTTAACAATGCATGAATATCTTTTTCCAAAAGTTTTTGTAAACCCTGATAACATCCATACTAAACATGAGTTAAGCTGGGAATGATGTTTTATTGGCAAACTCTATAGTAGTATCTGTTTTGAAATATTTAGAGTCAGCAACTTCATCAATGCAAATTGGGAAATGCTTAGTAGAATTGAGGCGGACATATGGAATAAAAGAAGAAATTTCTACACTCTTAGACTCACTAATGAATATGACTACACTACTCTCAAAACAGGATAGTACTAGAGGTGTATTTGATAAGCTTATGATTCTGGTTGAAGTTCTTGTTGAGGGTCCTGACCTAATTGATGAGGAATCATTCATAAAAGTTATGATTTGGTTGTTTATCAAAAGAATTTCCAAACATATCATTCCTGATATCAGAGGTATTCTCAAGCCATCTGGAATGTATCAAGATGCTAGAAAACCCTACGGAAGAGACATATTTGAAAAGAATACAAAATTTAAGATCACCATAGATGTCACTAGACCTCTTAAACTTGGCATTGAAGCTTTTGAGACGACAACCATTTCTTACTGGCTGGAATTTGCTTCTGCTCTCAATGACATAAAATTTTGCAAAGTTTGCACAATCCTTGACCATCCCAACTATTACAGATATGGATAGTGAAATGCAATAGTAGCGTGTTACATCATAGCCGCCTAGTCAATATTCAACCATGATGGTGCTACATTGCATAGACCATAAAGATCTAAGATAGCAGAAACATACAGGGAAAGTAAAGCGCTAAGATAGCGCTATTGTAGAGTCAGTGGCCAAGTAATGAAGCTTATTGTCCGACACAATGAAGCTTCATTGAAGAACGCAATACAAGGCCAAATTGACAAATGCAACATGAGATGTTGGCATTGATGCATATCCATGAAATTGAGTTGGCCCAAACTCAAGGATGATGCGACAGTATAGAATAGGCCAAGAGTTGTCCTATGCATTAGTCCAAGGCTGGCCAAAGCTTGGACAGTGCAAACAAACTAGTGATGCAAAAGTATGCATTACTATTATCGAACAATTGGCTAAGTAAAGCAAGAATGACGTATATGAGCAAATAATACATAGTGCATTATTGGTATCAGTTGGAAGGTATTTTTGTATGAGTTTGGATTAACTTAAGAATCAAAGCAAGTTCAGCTCAAGGCCATGGCATAGTGATGCGCAATAGTGACGCATTATGGCTCAAGTGACGATTATAGTTGGTTCTTGGCTTTGCAAGCAGGCTAATGATGTGAGACAAGTTGGAACGGTTATGAAGTGAGTTTATAACCTTATTAGAGTGTCCACAACCATTTGGGATAGGTGTGGCATGAATTTGATGAATTGGAGAAGGTTAGTCAGTTATACACAACTTTAGGCGGTTATGAAAACTACCCCTTGGACACTTGGCTATCCAAGGCTTGTGCATTCGGTTATGTACGATTTTGTCAATGTAACTACTGTATAAATAGTGTGAGAGGCATTGTAAATTAGTAGGCTTACAGAGAGGAGAGTTTGTATAAATGTAGTCTCATGTTTGAGAGAATAAGGCATCACTAAGAGAGTGATGGCATGTTTAGTCTATTGGTTGGATAAAAATTTTGTAATCTTCATTGATGCAATAAACTAGGTTTGTTGCGTTATATATTTGTGTTCATTATGTTGTCGATCTTGTGAAGTTTTTTAAGTACATTGATATATGTCAAATATCTTATGCTTATGGGGGCATAAAGAGTTAGAAAAAAGAAGAAAGACTTCCTTTGCCTAAAGCCTTAAGAGTGAAGGAAGATGCATACTTTGATGCAAGTGTGCAAGGCTGAGCACTTGTGGGTGAAGTTGATTCACTGAACCACAGAGTATTTCCGATAATGTCCCACGGAAAATTTTAGGCCACAAAATGGGCATGTGACAACAGGTATCAGAGTTGTGTTTGGGACACAGTTCTTGATTTCTCTCTCTTTTACTCAAGTTGGTGTCATTTATTTGTCGAATTCAGTGATGGATTATTTGAGTTTCATTAGTGTTGAGACTAGAAGAAGTTTGTCTTGTGTGGAAAGATCAATTGGAATGAACTTTGAAGCTTGAGGTAGCAGCATGCTGTGAAAGTTTATGACAGAGGTGTCAAGATTCCTGCCCAAAGTGTTAGACGAACATGCGAGGATCATTGGAAACCGGGTTTTCAAGTGATTTCATGACAAAACTCAAGAGTATGTTGACTTCTTGGTGAAAGTCAGATGTTAAATTCCATGTTTCTCACAAGTATGCGAAGATTAAGCATTTTGAGTGCATGTCTTCCTAGTGTTATCAGTAGCGAGTACATTACAACTTGTAATGCCAATTGTAATGGGAATTTTGCGAAAATTCCTAAACTCAAAGATGTTATTGGGCTTTGCAGTGGCAAAGATAATTAAGAACCTATATATGCCATATAATTGAAGGTGTCTTATTTTAGCCAGTTTGATGGAACATTAAAATTACCTCTCTTGAATGCATGTAGTTAGGTGGTAATCCAAAGTATGGTTGTGAACCAGTATTTTCATGGCAATGTGATGCCATGAAAGAAGAATTGGATGGATAATTCTTTTCTAGCATAAAGCTTATGGAAAATCTGAAGAAGAAAAGTTAGGGAAAAACCGATACACCACGGTCATGCGTTTGCATAGTTCTTCGTTGATGTTAAATGTGCAAAAAGAGTGTGCTTGCACCTAGTTTATGAAAGTTGTATTGATATGCTTGGACAAGGGTGTCCAAAGACCTGCATTCGATCATAACCACAAGCGGATGTTCTTGTCGACTATAAATCAGTATTGCAACTAAGCTGATTTTTGAGAAGGGGAAAGACTAGATGTGCATGGACAGTAAAAATGAGTTCCAAACTGAAGAAGAACGTGACTTGCTTCAAGGAACGTATGCAGTGGGTGTCTCATTTAAAAGGATTGTGGCCTTGTTTGTAATTGTCCAAGGGATTCAAAATGCAGGGGATACAAAATACACCCAACTTTTTCATTCGGCAACCTGTATAGACAAAACTTAACATAATTGTAATAAGACCAACTTTTTTTTGCTTAATCATAAGAATTTTATTACCAAAACAAAGCTCAAGAGTTTACAAAAAATATCCTCAGTCTAGACAGGCCCAGACAAGGAGAATTTAGACACAAAAATAAGAGAGCATACATTTTGCAGAATCAAAAACTAAAATAAGAGCCATCTTCACTTTCTAATGCACCTAAGAAAGCAGGTTTATTGTCATAGTATATACATTCTCCTCTACTCAGCAGAACTCCCTTCTTGGCCAGTTTATCAGCTGAGAAATTTATTTCTCTATATGAATGTCTAAAAGATATCCTATTCAAATTTTTCTTTATTGCCTGCCATCTATTGATTACTATCCAAGGAATCCTTCTTAATATGAAAGCCATTATCACTACTTTTGAGTCAAGGCTATAACAGACATCCATAAAACCTCTCTTCCCTGCCCATTCTCTATCTATGATCAGAGCCATTACCTCAGCTATATAAGTTGTGGCAATTCCAAGAACACCAGAAATAGCTCCAACATATCTTCCTTCACTATCCCTGCCAATACAGCCAACACCAACTTTCCCTAGATTTCCTTTTGCAGCACCATCACAACAGATTAATATTTTGTTCATCTTTGGAAATTTGAAAAAACACTCCTTCACTCTAGTATTGATCACTGGAATACCATTTATACTAAAAACATATAGTATTTGGAAGTCATACAAACCACTCCATCTCTTACCCCTCAGTCTGATATTGCATTCCTTAGTAAAACTTAATACTCTGCATTTGACTTGCACCCAGTTTGGAGCTTGGTCTTCATACATTCTTCTGATTCTACTGAACCATATTTCCACCATGGCAGTAAATGCACTAATTAAACAAACTTGTTTAATTGCAGGACTTTTATGCTTCACAAGATTTAATAGTTCCTCAAAATTTGAAGGAATTAGGAATTGAAATATCCCACATAGTCAATGCCATATTTTTTTTTCACTAAACTCACATTTCCATATCATATGCTCCATATTGTCTTGATCATTTCCACACAAGTAACATTTAAAAATTATACTGAAACCTTTTTTTCTAATAGTTTATTCTGTTGCACAAGCCCCTCTAAGAATTTTCCAGACATTCAAAGATATATATGGATGGAGACAAGGATCCCATACCTTTTTTGCCCATGTAGCTGAAGGAAATTTAGTTCTGATCTGTTGAACTGCATTGGCTACTAAAAAATTCCCAGTTATATCTGCACTCCAAATCTTTTTGTCATCACCATCACCTAGTTGAGGTAAGTCTTCCATCTTAAAAAACTGATGCAAAGATGTAAGAATTTTCCATTTTCCATTACTTATTAGCTGCTCTACTTTCCAGTCTTGATGTTGTTGTATAAAAGTGTTATCTGGATACCTCTCAATTAATGGATATTCAAAAATCCATTTATCATTCCAAACTGATATGCATTTTTCATTCCCCACAATCCATCTAGAACCTTCCTCAATATCTTGAATCACCCATTTCAAACCAGGCCGAATTGAAGATTGTTTATATGATTGAATCCATTCACCCTTCTTGTTCATAAATTTATCCTTCATGAATCTTGTCCACTCTTCATCCTCAGTCATAATTCTCCACATCAGTTTCATTAATAATGCTTTATTAACCACCTCCAATCTTCTAATGCCCAAACCTCCCTTTGAAATATGAGCATTAACTTCTTTCCATTTCACAGTTACCAAATTCTTTTCAGCAGGGTCCCCAGTCCATAAAAATTTCTAATTATTCTCTCACATTCTTTTATCACCACTTTTGGCCATTTATAGACTGATATTGTAAAAATAGGATAGCTACATAACACAAATTTGACTAGTGTAAGTCTAGAAGGAAATGTAAGAAGACCAACTTAATGATCCTTGAAAATATGTATAGAGTTAATATCTCAACCTCTACTCAATCAGTATTTATATAGACACAAGGTCTATGAACCTGATTGTTAAGCAGAGTACTTGGACGATCTCAAAAATCAATATCCAAGATCAATCTATTCGTATCCAAATAATTCACTCGGAATTCTGCCAAGTTGTTAAACTTGTTATCTATCTTTCAAGTTACAAATTCTAGAAGAAACTAGTCTCGTAATCGATTACAATTAAAAGGACTATATACGTAGATTGAATACATACAAACCTATGTAAATCCAATTATAAAGATAAACAACGTAATGTGGAAAAGGAAAAACACAAAACACAAGAAATTTTGAACTGTAGTATCAGAAAAACCCCAGGACCTCGTCCAGATTGAACACCACACTGTATTAAGTTGTTAAAGGCACTAGCTTACTATCAGACTTCAGACCAGAATGTAGTTGATACCGAATCCACCCTCCAAGCGATTCAGTTACAGTGCACTCCTTACGTCTCTTGAACCTCGCAAGGTTATACGTACTTGATTCCCTTAGCTGACGTACTTTACATCCTAAGAGTTGCTTCAGCCGAAGTGAAGACTTTTTATACCAATTTTCCTCTAACAGATAAGCCTATTTGATTTCCATTTATATCAAATATCAAGGTGTGGAAATCTGTTTGCAATAACAAGCTAGCAAACCTCACAAATCCAGAACTTACGACTCCCAAAGATCATCCTAGATTCTTAGACACCTCTTAAGAACAGTCATCGAAAGATCAACTAAGATCAGTCTTTAGTTATCTATCTTGAGGAATCACAAAGTCAGAGACGAAGAAACTTTGTGACTACGATCTATCTATCCTGAAAGAGATTATGAAAACCTCAATAACAAAAAAGAAAGATCAGGATTCACGAACTATCAAGGTAAAGATAGTCGGACCTAGCTTCACGAATTCCCAAGCGAAGTATTTTTAGTCGTAGACCTAAAAGGTAAATAGAGGCGACTCTAGAATCAACTAGGAAACAAAGTGTCATGTATTGATTTTCTCAGTTGACAGAGATGCTCTATTTATTGGTTTCAAAGACTAGGGTTAGCTTAGAATTCAAGCTAAGATAACTTGAGAATCAAGAAAACAAAATAGGTCTTAAAATTACAATAGAAGATCCTACACACATAGCTTCGGTTAGACCGAATTCAGTATCCGTGTATAATGACTGTTCGGTTTGGCAAGTTAGCCAAAGAACTAAAAGCTACTTGATGTTCATTTAAACACCTAAGAAATGAAACATGATTGAACAACATAAGTATTTTAATTAATTAATGTAGTCTTAGAAGTGTTTAAAAGAGTTCTATCAATGCTAAACATGTTAAAATAATAAGTCTTTGAGCATCTGCTAAACAATGTCAGGACAGTTGGTACAACGGTTCGTGAACCGCAAGGCTTGTTCACGATTCAGGGTGTAACGGTTTGTGAACCGAGTTCGCCAATCCTACTAGACTTCGAACTCAGTTGACCATAGTTCGTGAACTGCGTTCGCCAACTGCTAGCCAATTAATCCAACTTATAAAATTCAGTTCACGAAGGTTCGCCAACCAGGTTCGTGAACTGTCCCTGACTGAACTTATGATTTGCGAACTGAGTTTTCCAACCTTCTTGTATTTCTAAATATCAGATATCTATGATTTGCAAATTAGGTTCGCCAACCTACCTTGAGTAGATTGACTCATGGCGTGGAAGACTATGTTGTTTTCTATTACATTAAAGCGTAGCAGTTTGAAAGAATAGTGAGGCTTGTTGGTTTCAAAGGCGCGTGAAGAGGATACCTTGTCCATAATGATGGTGGGATGTCCCAGGTAATCTTAAGTCATGACTATACCAAAGTCATGCATTTCAATCAATATGTTGCGACAATGAAAGCAAGTAAAAAAAAGGTGTTGGTTCTTTGGAACACGAATGATACAAGTCCGAGAAGGTGAAGTTTGCAATATGATTTGGAGACCAAATCTAGTAAAAGTTCCGATGTTTTTAAAGTGCAACAAAGACTATAGGTTGTGGCACATACCAGAGTGGTATGGAATCTTAACGTGCATACCTTAAGACATGGAATGTTTCGGCGTAGGCGCAACATGATTAAAGAATGAGGCCGATTCTTGCATAAGTCGTTTTATGTTGCGTGGTGCAACTAAAGTCGGGAAGTGAAATAAAAAAACTATGGAAATGATCATTTTGATTAGCGGGAAGAATCATTACTTGTGTACACTTAAACAAAGACGATTTATGCAAAATTCAAGCCTAATTTGGTAAGAAGAATTTCAGTTTGCATTTGAGTATTGATATACAGTTTGCGGTGGAGTTAAAGTGTATGTGCAACATAATAACAAAAGCTCAAGGTCAGTAGGATCAATGGAAAAGCAATAAAGCTAAGTGATGCTGATGCTAAAGCATGGAAGTTGGCTAATGACGTTTTGTAAAAGCCAGCAAAGATTGCTGAATTTCAGAATGGTTCAGAAAGTGCATGCAGTGAAGTTTAAGACAAGTATAAAATTTATGCTTGGTTGTATTCAATGAGGACATTGAAAAAAATGGGTGGGGGATGTCTATTACAGGTCTGGCTAGTGAAGAGCAATAGTGGCGCGTTACAACATAGCCGTCCTAGTCAGTTTTTAGCCGTGATGGCGCTACACTGCATAGACCATAAATCGCAAGATAGTAAATCACTATAGGACTAGTAAAGTGCTAAAATAGCGTTACAATGTAGAGTCAGTGGCCAAGTAATGAAGCTTATTGGCCGACACAATGAAGCTTCATTGAAGAAGGCAAGACAAGTCCAAATTGACAAATACAACATGAGATGTTGGCATTGATGCATATCCATGGAATTAAGTTGTCCCAAACTCAAAGATGATTCGAGAGTGTAGAACATGACAAGAGTTCCCAAACACTGCTATTACCAATCAGCTTCCATGGCTTATCATGAGAGATTTCAATTTCATTCTTCATGACTCTGAGAAGTACAATGTCCACCCCATTGACTCTGCTGAAGCCAAGTAACAAAAATTTGGATCTTGACCTTATTGATATTGGCTTTACTGTCTGTCCTTTCACCTGGTCCAACAAAATATCTGGTCCTTCTCTCACTAAGCAAAGACTAGATAGAGCTTTAACATCTGAAAGTTTCCTTTTTTTATTCCCCAACACCAATATATCCAACTTGCTTGCTATTGAGTCTGACCACTACCCCATATTGCTAAATTCCAACCCCCTTTGGTAAGGTGGCAGTATCCCTTTCAAAAAAAATTGGCCCTTGGCTTGATCATGGAGATTGCAAGAAAATTATTAATGAATGCTAGAGCAAGAATCTCTCTAGATCCAGTGTTTTCCTCATTACTAGAAAACTAAAAGATATAAAGTTTTATCCCAGAGTCTGGAATAAGGAGATTTATGGAAATATCAAAACAAATATTGAAGATTGCAAATCCAACTTGGATTGGCTTCACAAAAACTACTTTAGACCCGACAGAGGACAAACCCTCAATACAACAAGGAGAAAATTACAAATTACATGACTGGATTGATATTGAGGAAATATTTTGAAAACAAAGAGTAGAGATCAAACTATCAAATTGGGAGATGGAAACACCAAGTACTTCTATAGATCCACCAAATGCAGAACCATAAGAAACAAGATTGAAGCTATTCATGATGAGAATGAAATTTGGATATCTGAATCAAAAGATGTTGCTTCCTGTTTCACCAACCACTTCACCAAAATGGCTACTGCTAAAAGTAACAAAATTAACCAAAAAATTTCGCACCTCATTCCTACCACCATATCCACTCTGAACAATACCATCCTCAACTAAATACCAGACATGCAAGAAATCAAGGCCACTCTTTTCAGCATGTTGCAGACAAAGCCCATGGACCTGATGGTTTCCCTCCAATTTTTTTCCAAGACAACTGGCACATTGTGGGGGGAGGATATTGCTAAGATGGTCTAGCATTTCTTCACTTCAGGTCACATGCTCAAAGAAATGAACTCTACCTTCATATCCCTAATACCCAAAATTGATAACCCCTCATCCCAAGCCACTTCGGACCCTTTAGCTTATGCAACACTACATATAAGATTAACTCTAAACTTATTACTAAAGAATGAAACATTTCCTAAATAAGATCATATCCCGTTACCAATCTGCTTTCATTCCTGGCAGATAATTCTCTGACAATATAGCCATAGCCCATGAAATCATTCATTCCATGAGATCCAAAAGAGGTAAGAAAGGGGAAAATGGTAATATGGGAATCGAAATTGATATGGCCAAGGGCTTTGACAGATTGGACTAGGATTTCTTATTATCTATCATGAAGCAAATTGGCTTTAATAATCAATGGTGTAGAAAAATCTACCAATGTATATCCACAACAACTTCTGTTGTGCTTATAAATGGCACACCTGATAAAATTTTCAAACCCTCTAGAGACCTTAGGTAAGGTGACCCCCTCTCTCCCTACTTTTTCCTATTCAGTATGGAGGCTCTCTCCAAAACCCTTATACAAGCTGAAGACATGTGCCTTATTTCTGACATTAAAATCCGCATGAATGCTCTCTCCATCAACCATCTCTTCTTTGCTGATGACTGCATGGTGTTCTGCAAAGCCAACAAAATTGAGAGTCAGAATCTAATGGATATCCTCAAAATCTTCACTGCAACTTCAGGTTAGTTAATTAACTTCAATAAAGTTGGTGTTTTCTCCAGCAACAACACTGACCCTAATCTGAGTACTATTATTAGCAACACTATGGGAGTTCAAGTACTACAGCTAAATAACAAGTATCTAGGATCTCCTCTCTTCACCCATAGAAGTAAAATCACCTCCTTCAAGCCTGATGTGGATAAGCTAAAGCTCAGACTTATCAGTTGGAAGAATGGCCCACTTAACCTAGCTGGAAGACAAACCCTTATCAATGATAGACGCATTTATGTGTCTATTTTCTTCTCTTTTATGTATAGTGTTAGTACCCATTTCTGTACTAATTTTGGTATTTTACCCCCTTGTAGGTGTTTTTGGAAAAATGGGCTCTTGCGGGAAAATTGGCTCGAAAAGTTGTTAAAGGCTCCTGGGAGGACATTTGCTATTCGGACTCTCACTTTGGATAAGGGGTAACCCATTTTCAGGCAGCTGCTAAGCACAGACCGAGACTGGATAGGGGGAGGACAAATTTCTTCACGTTTTCAAATATTCAAAAATGGCGGGAAATCGTTTTTTCTCACAGACGATTTTTGGGATTAATTTTTGATCGATTTTTAGGGAGATTAAAGGGCTGAATTTGATTGGGTTTGTTCCTATGGACCTAACAGGCGAGGTAAGGGTGTTGGAATGGATCCAAAGTGGCTAGAACTCGAATTGGAATCGAAAAATGGTTAAAATATCACGTTCTATTTTTGGGAAGTTTCTTGGTTTATTTTTTAGAAATTTACGTGAAGAAGAGGAAGGAAACTCTTATTAAAGATTTGTTTCTATCAAGGGAGGAGTTTGGACAGCTTTTATGGATTGAATGCACGTGAAACAGAAAAAAAAAAGGAAATTTTGTAACGTGCTGTGGAGGAAAAAAACCAAGTTTATTCTCGAATTTTCTTTGCTCTACTATGTATAAAAGGGTTGGTTAGGGTCCTAGGAAGGAGAGGAAGAAGTTAGGGGAAGTTTAGAACCTTAGAGAAGCCATAAAAATCGTTGGAAGAAAACACGTTTCTGCTGGTGCAAACTGTGCCGGAGAAGACGAAGAACACAGAACGGCGGAAAAAGAAGGTTGCAGAGGCAGACTTATTTTCAGTGACAACGAGTTACGGTCGCATCATCCTGCAGTCACCAAAGCTTTTCAGCAACCATTCCGTCCGCTGTATTAGACTTTCAGCGACTACAGTATACTCTTTTCTCTCTTGTAATCAACTTTTGAACACCAAAGATGTATTTTGAGCAAGAGATTAATATGAGGAGCTAAACCCCTTAGCCGAGGCAACGGAGGAAGCCATTGTTCCATGAAAAGTGGTATAGTTCTATTTTAATTATTTATTGCAATTATTTTACATGATTATTTGCATAGAACTTAAAAGAAAAATTGATTTTTATTGAGTAGTTGTGAATTGTTTTGATGGAACATGCTAGGTTTTAACACTTTTGATGTTTCATGCTTTGTGATTACAACTTCTACTTCAAAAATCTATTAGAGGCAAATATTAGAATCACTTTAAAGAAGAATATTGCATGAATATTGATTAGAGTTTATCAATTAATTGGTCAATGGTGGAATCCAAAATCTCGGTGTCTTTTTTATAATTTAATACAATTTTATTCTAGTTAATTTGAGTCTAAAAGAATCCTTCACAAGTTCGAGCATCGAACCTTTTCACCACTATTTTTACTACAATTAAAACTCTCATCAATCAACACTGTCCCTTCCACAACTAGTATCTACCAAATGAACTGTTTCAAGTTACCAAAAAAAAACTGTCAAGACCTGAACAAGATTCGAAGAGATTTTTCTGAGAAAAAAACATTGATAACCTAAAGGGATACTACCCAAAATCCTAGACTTCTATCTGCAAGCCAAAAGACTTAGGAGGGTTGGGATTCATGAATATGGAACACTTCTTCAATAATGCTATGATAACGAAAATTGGTTGGAGATTGGAATCAGACTCTCTCTGGTTCCGGCTCATGGATGCTAAGTATTTACTTGGAAGAAATGTGCTCAACATGGATATCAAACCAAAACATGGAGACTCTCGGATATGGAAAGGCATTCAGGAAGGCATCAGCAACATACAAGATCACAGCTCCTGGAGAATTGAGAATGACAAGAACATTACCGGGAGGATATCTGGATTCCTATCATCACTACCCAAATCCCAAAACCAGTCAACTACCCCACTGATCTTCTCCTAGTTGAGCATCTTCTCATGCAAAATGGGGTTTGGAATGCCTCCCTGATAAATTGGTTCACCTAGTGTTGCCAAGACTATCCTGAACATTGCCACTCATCCACGGGAGAAAGACCAAATTAAGTGGAACCTGTCTGACTTAGGAATCCACGTAGCTTTTCAAATATACCAACATGTAGTTTTAGTTACAATAGAACAACTAGAACTGCAATAATCCAGGCCGCTGTTTTACGTACTTATCCATTAACCACCGTGCCCCGAAAGGTGGCACACAGTATATATAATACATTCAAAACCAATCCTTATCCATTTCGAATGTTTAAAATTTCGAAGAAAAACGAAAAATCCAAAGGCAGAAGGAACTTACCCTGTTAGTCACGTTTTTGTGAAAACGAGTATGTTGAAGTTAGGTGGTTTCTGAATTCATGACCTTATCCAATTTCCATAGGACTAACATCTAACGGTGAAAATTTACATACTTACCCACGTGTCATCATCATAAATCATCTAATTCACAATATGGAGGCTTTTGCTTAACATTCAAAGTATTTAAAGATATTTTAACACTTTTTTCTCGTTATATCTATCTACTGGATCTTTTTGTTTGTTCCTTGTCCAAAAATCAAATTGCCCTAAACAAAATAAATTGAGAGCTCAATTTTAATCCTCGTCTAATCAAAATCAAAATGATAAGTTCAGTTCCATTCCCATCATCAACAGCGTCATCATCTTTACTGTTTGATACCATTGATCTTCCTCGAACCAAGTATATGATAAAACCATCATCCTCGATGATCTGTTGCTCTTCGTCTTCTTCATCAAGAAGTGTTCCAAAGCTTGAACCTTTTAGCAGAAACAAAATTGATCGTGGTATTAAAGAACTCCCTTTTGTTCAGAAATATGAAAACGAACTTGCAGGTATACTCTCTCTAATGTTCCCTCTTTAATTTAGCTTCAATTCGGTCTAATTTAGCTTTTAATTACGTCTAATTTTGTTACTTTCGGTCCTTCAGATTATTGTTCAACACTTGAAGGAGATAAAGCTTATAGCTGTTGGAGAGCTTACTTTGAGCTTAAAGATCTTGAAGTAAGTAATGTAATTTTTTGTTGTTGATTTTGATCGACTTTAAGAGCAAAATTGATTTCTCTGTGTTTTGCCCTAATTTTGATTTTGATTTTGATTTTGCAGAATGAGTTTACTAAAGAGGAATTAGAGATGTTAGTAATACAATCTGGAGGAGTGAAATCACTGATCGATTGTGTTCATGGGATAACAACAATGCAAAAGAAGAAGAAAAGTGAGGAAATTGTTAAGGATTCAATGAAAACAATTGATCAAGATAAGAAACCATTCCCTGTTCCTGATGGATTACCAAAATCACAAGCAGAAATTGATGAAGAAGAAGAATCCAAAATGCCTGATTCTTCTTTTACTAGATTACTTAGAAGTAAAGGAAAATTTCCTGCTTGGTTTTCTCCTGTACCTGATCATGAAACTGATTAGCTTAATTATTTGATTAGCAAGGTACGGTTTTCATTACTGATTGCTCTTGTTTTCTTAGTAGTAAGTTATTGATAATATGTTTCTGTAAATATTTCGCACACGGAATTTCGTTAATAATACATAATGATTTCAAGTTTGATATTTTTGCCTTCAATAAATGGTTTATTTTAGCTCACGCGCATATGTTTCCAATTTATCCTCAACAAAATAGGACTAGCACACTGATTCTTCTTTCAACTGTCAACTCAAATTCTGTCAACATTAGTATTTCACAAATTTAGTTATTTAATGTAGTTAACAGTTTTTAACTAATTATTTCTTATTAGATCCAGAAATGCAACCTTAAAATTAGATGTATCTCTATTATAGGCAAAGCATTTTGATGGCGGAGGACCAATGCCATCACTTTCGCCTAAAGAATTTGACAACCAGAAAAGAAGGAAAAACCAGATTCTAGTCTATAATAACCCAAACAATGTCAAACCTTCAAATTAATTTCTAGCAGCCTTGGGCCTCTCCAAGGTGTAATTTTCAACACCAAATCTTTTTTTTTTTCAAAATGCAGGCCTCTGGCTGCTGCTGTTTGTTAATTCTTTCTCTCTTTTTATTTTCTTCATCTTTCGCTCTTTCTGATGCTGAAGCCTCATTTATAAGTCGTCGTCAGCTCCTCACTCTTCCTGAGAATGGAGATTTGCCCGACGATTATGAATTCCAAGTGGAACTCAATTTGACATTTCCAAGTTCTAGGCTTCGTAGAGCATACATTGCTCTTCAGGCTTTGAAAAAAGCTATCTTTTCGGATCCTTTTAATACCACAGCAAATTGGGAAGGTCCTGATGTTTGTTCATATAATGGGGTATTTTGCGCACCAGCATTGGATGATCCTAGCTTGAATGTTGTAGCTGGTTTGGATGTTAACGGTGCTGATCTTGCTGGTTTCCTTCCTGTCGAACTTGGTCTTTTGACTGATCTTGCCCTGTTCCACATTAATTCGAACAGATTTTGTGGAATTATACCAAAGAGCTTCTCAAGATTGACTCTTCTTTACGAGCTCGATGTCAGTAACAACAGATTTGTGGGTCCTTTCCCTAAGGTGGTTATGTCGATCCCAGAACTCAAATATCTGGATCTTAGATATAACGATTTTGAGGGATGTGTGCCCGATGAATTGTTCAACAAGGAGTTGGATGCATTGTTCTTGAACAATAACAGGTTTGAAGGTAAATTACCTGAGAACATGGGCAACTCTCCTGTTTCAGTTTTGGTGGTTGCAAATAACAAATTCAGTGGCTGCATTCCAAAGAGTATAGGCAAGATGGTTAATACATTGGAAGAGATTAACTTTTTGAGCAACAACTTGACTGGGTGTTTGCCGGTTGAAGCTGGTGCCCTGAAGAATTTAACTGTTCTCTCTGTGGCTTCAAACAAGTTGGTTGGGAGCTTACCAGAGTGTTTTTCTGGTTTGAAGAATGTGGAGGAGTTGGATGTATCAGAAAATGAGTTGACAGGAAATGTTCCTGGGGCTATTTGCAAGTTGCAAAACTTGAGAAACTTCACATTTTCAGATAACTATTTCAAGATTGAGGCACCTGAATGTGTTCCAGCTTCTAACAATGATGGTGATGTAGTGGTTTTTGACGATAGCGATAACTGCTTATCCAGCAGACCTAAACAGAAGGATTCAAACACTTGTAAGCCAATTGTTGACAGAGTTGTTGATTGCAGTAAGTTTGACTGCAGCGGTGTTGGATCACCTGCACCTTCAACCCCTTCCACCCCAGCAACACCTTCAACTCGTCAGTCCCCAGTTACTCAAACCCCTAAGACGCCTTTGCCATCATCGCCTTCACCTAAACCAAAGGCACATTCTCCCCCATCACCAACACCTGCACCATCTACACCGAAAGCACAGCCCCCTTCATCATCAACTCCAACGCCTTCCACGCCGAAGACACAACCTCCATCTGCACCTTCTACACCAAAATCACAACCCCCTCCATCATCAACCCCCACACCTTCAACGCCTAAGGCGCAACCTCCATCTGCACCTTCTACACCAAAATCACAGCCCCCTCCATCATCAACCCCAACACCTTCGACACCAAAGGCCCAACCTCCTCCATCGCCAACACCTTCATCACCATCTAAAACATCCCCAGTACATAGGGTCTCCCCACCACCATCACAACCGGCTCAGTCACATTCTCCAACACCATCCGAATCAAGAACATCTCCTGTAAAACATGTTCACTCCCCACCCCCTCCCGTACACTCACCACCCCCTCCCGTCCACTCTCCACCACCACTACCTGTCCACTCTCCACCACCACCTGTCCACTCTCCACCACCACCACCACCCGTCCATTCTCCACCACTACCTGTCCACTCTCCACCACCACCCGTCCATTCACCACCACCACCTCCACCAGTCCACTCCCCACCCCCACCTCCACCAGTCCACTCCCCACCCCCACCTGTCCACTCTCCGCCCCCGCCCGTCCACTCTCCGCCCCCGCCCGTCCACTCACCACCACCACCACCACCAGTTCACTCACCTCCACCACCAGTTAACTCACCACCGCCACCAGTATACTCACCTCCACCACCTGAAATGCCAGATGTTATCCTCCCACCAACCATGGGAATGGAATACTCTTCACCTCCCCCACCAATGTTCCCAGGCTATTAAGTAGTTCCACACCACTCTCTCTCTCTAGATCTCCATCCTTCTAAGTTCTTGTGTTTTTGGTGGGCAATGTTTGTATCAGTTCTACTTCCTTACATGTCCATCAAATCCTAGTCACGGGTTCTTGTTAATTGAAGCCTCATCAATATGAAATTGTTCAGTTTTTGCTGCTGTTTTTGTACTTTTTTCCCTTATACTTATCATCTCTTCCCTTGGTAACAAAAAAGAAAAAGAACAGAAAAAAAAACACTTAGTTTGTCATTGATACTGTATAATATTTATACAAAAATATATCAATAACCCTTTTAATGGAGGGAATGTAATCCATCTTAGTTAGAATATATTATGAGGTTCTACTTACAGTTACATTCTCTTATTTTTTATGCAAAATGTCGACTGGTTATTGCATTCCGGTCGTGCACAAAAAAACAGACAGACAGACAAAGTCATCCTACTTACACCGTACTATTTTTTTATTTTTATGGTTTTGAAGCCAAACAAAAGGAGATTCATACCAAATTTGTGTTAATTAAGAATGAAAATTGATTGATAATACAAGAATGCTAAGACGAGCAAAACGACGTTTCACGTCTTAAGGAATAAAATGAAATACAAGGATGTGAATGATTCTTTTAATCAGGAGGTAGGTAGTACTAATTAAAATGGTTTTATTAAATTTGTGCACAATCTTTTCTCCAACATTAAATTTCTGTATCTATATTTCAATCTGAATTAAAATTTATTGAGTCCGGATTCCACGGATCACACTATCTTGAACTCACTCTCTAATCTAAATGAGTTTGACACGCACACAACAGTAAAAATGCATGATTCAGACGGCAATATACACATTATACTCAGTGCTTGTCAAATCCATTACATAATTCTGAATTAGCAAGGATAATGACAGTATAAACAACAAACAGTATCCTGATAATAGAAGGAAGAAGAAAGATACGAATCTTTTCAGATGTTTCCTTTTGTTTTCTTTTTTCCTCGAAGTCCAAGAACACTATCAAACAATTTTTCTCCATATTTTTGTTCTTGTTTTCTAGTCTAAGGATCCAACACAATCCATATACCATCACTGTTTTCTAAATGTACACCTCTTGAAACCCAAAGGTCACTCTCTGTCTCTCCCTAACCCCAGAAGCACCCTCCTCCTCTCTGTTAGTCTACCAGTGTCTATCTCTCTATATATCTGACTGTCTGTCCTATATTCTATTCTATATATCCGTGCATTTCATTCTTCATTGTCCATAAAAAGAAAGAAATCAGAGTTCAGGAAAAGAAACTGAGTTCAACGATGGAAATGTTCATAGATTCTCTTTATAATCATTATCACCAAAAACACTTTCTTATTATGCCTTTAATTATCACCATGGGTTTGGGTTTTGTTTTGATCATTATCTTAAAAGGGTATTATTCTAGGCAGAAGAAAAACAGCAAGTCTTCATCTATTCCTGGTATGATCTGATCATGAAGATTTCATTTGATATTAATTTTTTAGAAAGTTTTTTTTTTTTTTTTTTCACCAAAGTAAATGGGGTTGATTAATTTTTAGATTTTTTCTGTAGTGGTTCCTGGACTACCATTGATTGGGAATCTACTGCAACTCAAGGATAAGAAACCGCACCAAACATTCACAAAGTGGGCTGAGGTCTATGGACCTATATACTCTATAAAGACAGGAGCTTCTACTATTGTAGTCCTCAATAATAGCCATGTAGCCAAAGAGGTTTGTACTAATTTGTATACTTTTTCTCTAACTTTCACTGTTCATCCATTTCCATACCCTTTAACTTTGTGCCGATACTTCCTCTATATAAAGAAAGAGAACAAAAAGGCCCTAAAACAAGCAAGAGAACAAAGAAAGAAATAAAGAAATAGAAGTTCAATTACATAAGAAGAACAACAAGGAAAGAAGCTTCTTAAAGAACCTAAGAAACAAACACTCACTGAAATTTGCAAACAAATTCAAAGCCTAAAGCTACAATCAAGTAGGACTCTCATCAACCTCATATATGGTTAGGCCCTCATAATTTTTCATAAGATCACTAAGCATTTCTTGGTGATTTTTCTTCGATGACGGGAAACCTAATCCCAAAATAGAACCTACATCAATGAGATTAACAGCTGAAATCTTATTAGGATCGTTAAGAGATTTGGAAGACATTTCGTTTTTGTATTTAAGGTACCATTTGGAAAACATCTCTCTTTTTGTTGCTTTGATATTACCATATTTTTGGGATGGGGTGACAGTAAGACTTATAGCAGATTTTAAGCCTAACAGTAATATGAGTTCATTTGGATGCATGCTTGTCTGTGTTGGTCGTTTTACAGGCTATGGTGACTAAACACTCATCCATTTCGACGAGGAAGCTATCAAATGCGTTGAAAATACTTACAGCTGATAAAACTATGGTTGCCACAAGTGACTACAATGAATTCCACAAGATGGCAAAACGACACATACTCAATGGCATGTTGGGAGCCAATGCTCAGGTTTGTGGACACAAATATGTTAGTGTTAGTTATGAGCTAGCTAGCTTTATTTCAAGGATGAAGTTGCATATAGTTAACCCCGAATTTACTTATTCATTTGAGTGGATTGAAATTCGCATATAATGTTTGTATCGAATAACATTTCAGAAAAGACACCGTGGGCACAGAGACATTATGATAGATAATGTAGTGCGTCGCTTACATACTCATGCGAAAGAAAATCCTCTTGAACCTGTAAACCTCAGAGAGATATTCCAAGATGAAATCTTTGGTTTAGCTATGAAACAAGTGAGTAAAAATTTCTCTTGTTGATTGTTTCAACTTAAAAAGACTTTATACTGAGAAAAGAAATTCCATTAATCTTAATTTTTTTCCATGGAACCGGTTTTAAGGCTTTAGGAAATGATGTCGAGTCTCCAATATATATCAAGGGACTTGGGATAACTTTGTCAAGAGATGAGATTTTTCAAGTTTTAGTGGTGGATCCAATGATGGGAGCAATTGAGGTGGATTGGAGAGATTTCTTCCCATACCTGAGATGGGTTCCAAATAAAAGTGCCGAAATGAACATCCGGCGTATGGAAATGCGCAGAAGAGAAGTGATGAAAACCCTTATTGAGGAGCAAAAGAACAGAATCTCTTCAGGAGAGGTATAGTGCGCTCCAGGAAAAAAGTTTTCTTTGGAATAAACTCGTCAACTTTTCTTTTTAGTCGGGCACACTAATACAATGAGTTTACATGTACGTCAAACAGGAAATAAACTGTTATCTGGACTTCTTACTATCACAAGGGAACACTCTTACAGAGACGCAACTGATGATGCTGATTTGGGAAACAATTATTGAGGCTTCTGATACAACTTTAGTCACAACAGAATGGGCCATGTATGAGCTTGCAAAAAGTTCAAAATATCAGGTGTTTTTTCTAAAATAACTAGTTAGTATATTTGACTTTTACACTGCGTCAGTTGTACCTTGGCTAGTTTCTTATTGTTGCTCTCTTCTTCATATTGATTCATCAGGATCACCTCTATGACGAAATTCGAAAGGTTTGTGGCAACAGCAAGTACACGGAGGAGCATTTCAATGAGCTCGCTTACCTAAGTGCTGTTTTTCATGAAACTTTGAGAAGGCATTCACCTGTTCCGGTCATTCCTTTGAGATATGTACATGAAAATACTCAACTAGGAGGATATGACATTCCTGCTGGAACTGAGGTGAGTATCTTTAAGTGAAAATATTCGTCTTCCTGTTGTTGTAATGCTCATTGATTGTTTCGTAGCTTGTGGCAAATGATCTAAATTTACGACATCTCCCTTTATGAACGTAGATTGCCATCAACATCTATGGGTGTAATATGGACAAGAACCAATGGGATTCACCGGAAGAATGGAAGCCCGAGCGCTTTTTAGATAACAAGTATGACCCCATGGATCTTTACAAAACGATGGCATTTGGAGGAGGGAAGAGAGTCTGTGCAGGATCTTTGCAGGCACTGTCTCTTTCTTGCGCTGCTATTGCTAGATTTATTCAAGAGTTCAAATGGAGTTTGAAACAAGGACAGGAAGAAGATGTTAGTACAGTTAGTCTCACTACTCAGAAGCTCAATCCTGTGCTAGCATTCATAACTCCAAGAGGTTGACGAAGCTGAGATTAACCGTTGGCAAATAGTAGTCCTGTGTTATCGTATGTATGGTTAGATGCTGTTTTGTTTACAAAAACAAAAGAATAAGGTCATGTTAATGGTACAATTCCAAATGGTTTCCCTTTCCCCAATTCTTGTCGATTTTTATTTGTTAGATATTTGGTTCAATTTAAGATGAAGATTAGAAGGATTTTGATTGATTATGGAGTGGGAAACTAATAGTTTCTACTCACTCTCTTTTTGTTTTTTATTAAACTCTCTCCATAATGTTTTCTCTCTCTACACATGGTCAATATAAAACCATAGAGATAAGATGACATGTGGATATCGATTGTCCATACAATTCTACTACTACTTATATTCTTACACTCATATTACATTTGAACATTACATTAACACTCAACAATCTCCTCCTTAATGTGATGTTCTACAACTCCAAGTAATTCTCTAAAGTTTTGGAACTTTCCTTTGGGAAGTGCCTTGGTGAATATGTCCGCCAATTGGTCTTCCGTCTTGCAATACTAGAGTTCTATCTCACCATCTTCAACCGCTTCTCGAATGAAGTGATACTTGAGTTTGATGTGCCTTGCTCTACAATGCTCAACCGAATTTTTGGACATAGCAAGTGCCGATTTGTTGTCACAAAAAATTTCGGTGCACCCTTCTTGTTTCTCTTGGATGTCTTCCATGATTCTTCTTAGCCATACAACATGAGATGTAGCTATTGATGCCGAAATGTACTCCGCTTCCGCCGTGGATAGAGCTACGGTTTCTTGCTTCTTCGATGCCCATGCAAATATACCCGAACCAAGAGAAAAAAATACCCCGATGTACTCTTCATGTTATCAATACATCCTCCCAAGTCACTATCACAATAGCCAACTAATTTGACATCCAAATTTCTTGAATACATGATTCCAAAATTCATTGTTCCTTGTATATACCTCAACAACCTCTTTGCCGCGCCAAGATGTAGATGACTAGGTGAACTCATGAACCTAGAAAGCATACTTGAAGCAAACATGATGTCGGGTCTTGTATGTGTAAGATACAACAAGTTTCCAATAAGACCTCTATAGTAAGTCTCATCAACTTTTCTTCCTCCATCATCTTTCTTGAGTTTCTCATTCACTACAAGTGGTGTAGATGTGGGGTTACAACCAAGCATACCAAATTTCTTCAACACCTTTTCGGCATACTTGCTTTGAGAAATGAACACTCCATCTTCACTTTGATGAACTTCTATACCAAGGAAGTACTTGAGCAAACCCATGTCACTCATCTCATATTTCATCATCATTTATCTCTTGAATTGCTCAATCATATGAGCATCATTACCCGTAAAGATAAGATCATCAACATACAAGGCAACGATGAGAATAGACGTACCTTTTGTCTTCACATATAGTGTAGGCTCACTCTTGCTTTTGTTGAAGTTTTTCCTTTTGAAGTATCCATCTATCTCACTATACCAAGCTCTTGGTGCTTGCTTGAGACCATACAAAGCTTTCTTCAACTTGTATACTTTGTCTTCTTATGATTCCACCACAAAACCTTGTGGTTGTTCTACATAGACCTCTTCATGGAGTTCTCCATTCAAAAATGCCGATTTGACATCAATTTGATAAAGTAACCAACCTCTTTGGGAATCCATAGCAATCACGGCTCTAATGTTGTCAAGACGAGCAACCGGTGCAAAAGTCTCATTGTAGTCGATGCCGGGTTGTTGTGAATATCCCTTTGCCACCAACCTTGCTTTGTGCCTGCAACCGATCCATCCGCATTGTACTTCACCTTGTAAATCCACTTCACACCAATAACTTCTTTGTCACTTGGCCTTGCTACTTTCTCCCATGTGTCGTTATCATTAATGACAACAACTTCTTCTTCCATGGCTTTTATCCATACCGGTTCTTTTGATGCTTCTTCAAAATTTTCCGGTTCAACTGTAAAATAGTTACATCTTTCATACACTTCACTCAACCTATGCATCTTCTTTGGTTCCGATGGTGGTGATGTTGATGCACTAGTACTTGGAGACATACTTGGAGATGCTCCTTGTCTTGTATTTGGAGGTGTTTTAGGTAGTTCTTCCTCATTTTCTTCACATTATTCAACTTCATTTATTGCTGAATTTTCTTGCTCTTCATCAAGAATAATGGTTCTCTTCTCAATTTTACCTTCTTCCCAATTCCATGAAGTTCCTTCATCAAACAAGACATCACGACTTGTAATCATTGTGTTGTTCTTCAAGCTAAACAACCTATAACCTTTTGATTGGAGGCTATAACCGAGAAATACACATTTCTCACTTGATTCATCAAGCTTTGTTCTCTTCACTTTAGGAATTTGAGAATAACACACACTACCAAAGACTTTAAGATGCCTTACCGATGGTTTTCTTCCACCCCATGCTTCAATTGGAGTTTTATCCCATACGGGTTTTGTTGGACACCTATTCATCAAGTAGACGGCGGTGTTGACGGCTTCGGCCCAAAACACTTTAGGCATACCCTTCTCATGAAGCATGGACTTCGCCATCTCCATAACGGTTTGGTTCTTTCTCTCGGAAACACCATTTTGTCGAGGAGTATAACCCACGGTTAGTTGCCTTTCTAAGCCTTCATCTTCACAAAATTTATCAAACCCTTTGTTGTTGTATTCTTTGCCTCTTTCACTTCTCAAAACTTTGATGTAGTGACCACTTTTCTTTTCAACAAGGCTCTTGAACTTCTTGAAGATGCTAAAAACTTCGGATTTTTGCCTCATGAAGTACACCCAAGTCATACAACTAAAATCATCAATGAATAAGATAAAGTATCTATTACCTCCATGAGTTGGTGTCTTCATTGGTCCACACACATCGGTATGTACCAAACCAAGAAGTTCTTTTTCTCTCCATGCTACACCTTTTGGGAATGGTTGGCGATGTTGTTTCCCAAGTGCACAACCTTCACATACTCCATCCTTGTGGTTGATATGTTGTGGAAGTCCTTGCACCATGTTCTTGTTGGAAAGCACCTTGAGACTATTGAAATTCAAATGCCCAAGTCTTTTATGCCATAACCATGTTTCATCAATGGTTTCCATCCTCAATGTAACATTCTTCTCCTTTTCAAATACAATTGGAAAGCTTCTATTCTTCTCCATCTTGATACTCTTCATTACTTGTCTCTTGTTCTTGTGTTTCTTGTCATAAATGGTGCAATATCCATCTTCAAAATGAACCGCTTACCCAAGCTCCACAAGTTGCCCAACACTAAGCAAATTTTTTGCCAAATCCGGAACATATAACACATCTCTAATGTATTTTGCTCCATTGATAGTTTGCACGCAAATTGTACCTCTTCCATTAGCTTGAACCATGTTTCCATTCCCCATCTTCACTAGAGAGTTTATGGATGTATCCATGTCAACAAACAAGCTCTTCACACCGGACATATGAGTTGTACAACCACTATCTACAAACCACACTTCACTCTTAGAAGTCTCCATAGCACTTTGACAAGCATAAAACAAATTTTGTTTTTCTTCTTTCTCTTCGGCTCTACCGGCTTGTTCTCCACCTTTGTACCTACAATCCTTCTCCAAATGTCCATACTTCTTGCAATGATGACATTGGGGTTTTCCTTTGTTCCAACAATTCTTCTCCAAATGACTATTCTTGTTGCAAAAATTGCAGCTTGGTGCTTGTGAAGAATCACTCTTTGTGTAGTTGTTGGAGTTTGCTCCTCCTTTCTTCCATTTCCCCTTTCCTTTGAAGTTAGATGAAGCATCACCCTTGTACTCATTTTTCTTCATTGAGTTCAAGTTCATTTTCGATTGAAAAGCACTCTCAATCGATTTCTCGGAGTGTCTTGACAACCTTTGCTCATACACCTTCAAGGAAGCCCATAATTCTTGTGACTTTAATGTAGAGAAATCTTTAGTCTCTTCCAAAACCGCCACAATGGGTTCAAATTTCTCCGGCAAACAAATCAATATCTTCTCACAAATTCTTCTTTCTTCCATCTTCTCACCATACATCAACATATTATTAACAATTTCAACAACTCTTGAAGAAAACTCATTCAAACATTCATTCTCATTCATTTTTAGATTCTCAAAGTCTCTTCTATATGAATGTAATTTCAACTCTCTTACCTTCTTATTACCTCCATACTTTTGTTGAAGGATATCCCAAGCTTCTTTAGCTAAAGGAAAATGGATTACTCTTGGTAGAATAGTGTCTCCAACTCCTTGTTGAATGTACATGGATGCTTTTGCATTCTTCTTTCTACTCTCCTTAAGTAAATCCTTTTGGGGTTGTTCTAGAGTTGATGTATCTTCAATTTCATCATACCCATTTTGTACAATCTCCCACACATCTTGTTACATGAACTAAGTCTTCATTTTGATGGCCCAAAAATCATAATTTTCTCCATAAAAAGTGGTATTGAAGGTTGTTGAATGTATAGACTTGAGTTACTACTACTTGCCATTGATTTGGTTGAAGATTGATTGAAGAAATTGGGTTTTTTCTTTTCTAGATCTAGATTTTGAAAACTTTATATGTTGCTGATTTTTTGATTTAATGGGTAGAAATTGATTTTTTTCACTCACCAAGATCAAATCTAATAGATCTAAGCTCTGATACCAATTGTTGGATATTTGGTTGAATTTATGATGAAGATTAGAATGATTTTGATTGATAATGGAGTGGGAAACTAATAGTTTCTACTCACTCTCTTTATGTTTTTTATTAAACTCTCTCCATAATGTTTTCTCTCTACACATGGTCAATATAAGACCATAGAGATAAGATGACATGTGGACATCTATTATCCATACAATTCTACTACTACTTATATTCTTACGCTCCTATTACATTTGAACATTACATTAACACTCAACATTATTATCTTTATTGGCTTGTGCTGTCCATCAGTAAACTAACTAGAGCTTTCTAGAGGCTGTCCTGCTGTTGTTGTTGTTAAACAACATTACTTGCAAAGTACAGCAATTGTGTGTCAAGAAAATAAGACACACCTTGGATGACATATCTCGTGCAAATATATTTAACTCATTCCTGAAGAAAATTTGTGCAAAATATTCAAAAGTTTGCTGAACTACTAATACAAAAGTCAAATATTCTTCATTACCTCCTCCTTACTATAAATAGTCCAGCTAAACACTACTCTTTACTCAAGTTCCCTTCTGTCGGGTTTTGTTGAAGTTTCTTGGCCAAGAAGAGCTGGAGATTGAATCTGCTGATAAATTTGCTTTCTTCTATCGAAGATTGAAAATTAGTAGCCGTGTTTATGAACTCTTACAGCATGATTCTAGTTTTGTTCTATATATTTAGTTTTGTTTCTCTTAGTAAATCTGTTCATTCTCTCGAGGGGACAACTTTCATTTTCGGAGATTCTCTTGTCGATGCCGGAAACAACAACTACTTTTCGACGTTATCCAAAGCTGATACCCGACCAAATGGAATCGATTTTAAGGCTTCAGGAGGGAAACCCACTGGACGGTTCACCAATGGCAGGACCATTGCAGACATTGTAGGTAAGAAGCCTCGCTGCGGTTTCTCTGGTTCTGCTATTTCTTGTGCGGGTATGTACACTACTTATCGTTCAATTTCCTTGACCTTATCGGCATGTTTATTCATATGTTTTTAGCGAAAGAACTAGGACAATCAGGCTATGCCGCTCCGTTTTTGGCCCCAAATACCACTGGCAACGCTTTACTGAATGGAGTAAATTATGCATCAGGTGGAGGCGGAATACTGAACGCAACCGGGAAGATATTTGTAAACTTTCTACATCTCGACTAAAACCAGTTTCTTAAGCTACCATTTGACTTTCAATATCGCATTAGATCCAACTATTTATAAGAAATCTATGTGTCGCAGGTTAATAGGCTTTCAATGGATATCCAGATTGATTATTTCAATATTACTCGAAAGCAGTTGAATGAATTGTTGGGTTCATCAACTGCAAGAGAGTTTATAACGAGAAAATCCATTTTCTCCATCACAGTTGGAGCAAATGATTTTCTCAACAATTATTTTGTGCCGGTTGTCTCCATCGGTCAGAGAGTTTCCGAAAATCCAGATGTTTTCATCGATCACCTCATTACTACTCTAAAGGGTCAGATTACTGTAAGTAACAAATAAACATGAATGGTAATTTGTTGTCGGATAAATCTTCCTAACACATTCTAACTGACAATTGCAGAGGCTTTACAATCTTGATGCTCGAAAGTTCCTTATCGCTAGTGTAGGACCTATTGGTTGCATTCCATATCAAAAGTCACTAAACAAACTTAAAGAAGATCAATGTGTGGAATTGCCTAATAAGCTAGCTCTTCATTATAACGCACGATTGAAAGATCTTCTAACAGAACTAAATGAAAATCTACCAGAAGCGAAATTCGTCTTTGCCAACGTTTACGATCTTGTATCGGAAATCATCACAAATTATAAAAAACTCGGTAAGTTCATTCATTCTATAAATATTAAAAGTAGTCTTTGAATAGGTTGCTTCAAAACCAAGAGATGATTTTAAACATAAGTTTTATTCTTTGTTGTAAATTCTTCTCAGGATTCAAATCAGCAAGTAAAGCTTGTTGTGGAAATGGAGGGAAGTTACAAGGAATACTTCCATGTGGCCCAACATCTAGTATGTGTGCAGATCGGTCCAAATACGTATTTTGGGACAATTATCATCCAAGTGAAGCTGCAAATTTGATAATTGCTAAACAACTTATTGATGGTGATACTCGTGTAATATCACCTATAAATCTAAGGCAACTTAGAGATATCTAGAGATGAACATTTGATACTTCATTATTTTCTTGCATTTTTTGAAAATATACAGCAGTGAAAAATGTAATCTAGAATGTGTGTTTTCTTATTCTGGTTCATTACCAAAACTATTTATGTCCATTTTTAATTTTTAATTGCGATTCAATGGAGTATGTTTGTTTCCTAGGCCTTCTTGAATAATGAGCTTAACGTACAAATTCATTCTGTCAACTGTCGCACTAAGACACGGTGTAAGTCTACAAGACAGAACATACAAGTATATGAAATGGCAAACATTTAGTTATTTGAACCTTTCGAGTTAATAAAATTTAGTTATTTTTCAGCAAAATGAAATGAAATGGCAAACATGCAACTCCAAGGAAACGAATGTCAATGAGTAGTTTACCTAATAATACACGTACAATTTACCAAGGCTGCTAATGGGGGATCGAATTCTAGGGATGTACCAAATTTCAAATAAATCAAAACAGGTTTTGCCATGGGGCTTGGTACACCCCCAGAATTCGGTCACCCCCATTAGCAATCATGCAATTTACACGTCCTCAATAACTAAGAGAAAACTTAACCTATCTAGCTATTGTCATTTGGGAATGGATCTAATGGCTCATGACATATTGCCTGATAGAGGTTGTTGCTAGAGACGGATTTAAGGTTGGTGCTCGTTTTGTGGCTGTTAGGACTGTGGTTTTGTTAGTACTCTTTATTTGTGCCTGCTTGCCTTTGTGGCAGCTGTTTGCTAGAGACGGCTTTTTAGCCCTCTTTTATCGCGCTTAGGCGCCTCCACTTGTACTTCCTTTTTGCTTTTTTCAATAAAATGTTAACCTTTTCAGTGTCAAAAATATTTTTGCCTGATATTAGATAGAGTGACTCCAGTACTCCCACAAGGCCACAAATATATTAGATGGATCTTAGATCCTAAAAGTTACAATAAATTCTCTTGTCGTAGTAGTTTTCTGAAAAACCTGGCTATGTTTAGTACATCTCACCGGTAGATTAAGATAATAAGAATGTGGTTAATGACTTAATGCAATTAATGGTTTAGTATAGGAGACGTTAGATGGGTGTCTATTTAGATTAATTAATTTTAGAAGTTGGAAATGGCCATTTACTAAAAGACGAGAAAATAGTGTGGCCGGCAGACATTCTAGCCTTTTGTATCTTGATTGGTGTGAAAATCCTCCTGAATTATAGAACCTATGGAGAAGGATATTATGCATGACTCTGCACTTGTTATTTGGTGTGTCTGGTGAGTCCTTGGTCTCCCTTGCACCACCTTTGCAGCACTGTTTAGTGCCTTCTTACTGTTTCTCTTTTGTGCTATTTAAGCACCTTTCAGTAAAATTATAACCTTCTTCACCATGTTCTTCTCATTTCTTATCAAAAATGAAAAATGATCAAGACTAGTCGGAATGAACAAGTCCAAATTCCAAAGTATTGACAGCAGAGCCCCTTATCACCTTCTAGCTAGGTGGCAGGAATTTCACACCAGCTTAAATTAGAGCCTTGAATTTGCATACCTAATCTTCAGGTGGCTGTTTTAATAGGTTATCTGGATCTTCTTTGTTTTTCCTTCTTAAATAGCAGTTTTTTTTTTTAATACTCCAGTTATTGTGACAACTATCTTTTCCGTTTCTCTTGTTGTTTTCTTTCTTAAAAAGATCCTTCTTTAATAATTCACTGGCGAATGATGTTTAGGATTTAGTTTCTATTTAAGATGCACTATAGACTATATTTAACTTCACCATTTGCTACGTATACATTTATCTTTCCTAACAAAAAGAGCAAAAGTTGATTCAAGAAATAAAAAAATGGCGAGAGGTTCAAAGCACCAAAAGAAAGATCCAATTGAAAAGGAAAAGAATAGAAGAAATAGAATAAAAAGATCGTTGACAAGTAATGAACATGAAGATCCTTCAAAAGTTCTTGAAAATGGCTTGATTGGTCAATGGGTTATGGACATTAATGAGTTTGTGGAAGAAGGAGGATATGAACAACAAGGAAACTCCAAAACTTCTTCATCACCAACAGCTACAACAACTCATTGTACTTTGTTTCGAGTTCCTGCCAACATGCGATAAGTCGAACCAAATGCTTACACTCCCAAGTTGGTGTCCATTGGTCCTTTCCACAGCAACACAACAAACCTAGAGGGGTTCATGGAAAAACACAAAATGAGGTACTTATTGGATGTTTTGGCGCGGTTTAACCAACAAGGACAGACAATAACTCAATTGGGTCTAGTAGATGAAGACCCATCAGGCAAAAGATATACAAACATCGAGAAACTAGTCATGGCTATGAAAGTTCTGGAAAACGAGACTAGAAACTGCTACTGTGAAACGTTTGATGACATCCCTAGCCATGATTTTGTTATGATGATGCTGCTTGATGGTTGCTTTGTTATTGAACTTTTGCGCTCATACAGTAAGTTCTTCGATGGTCATGAGGTATATATATATGTTACCACTTCTTTCGCACTTTAGATATGCTTTGTGTTTCTATAACTTTGTAACTACTTTCATGCATGACATAACCAAAAGAAGCTAATTTATATTATAGTAACTAATGACTTCAATTGAACAGGTAAAAGATCCAATCTGTGAAGCGCGATGGATGCTGCCAGTTTTACAAAGGGATTTGTTCTTGCTCGAAAACCAACTTCCATATTTCGTGCTACATAGACTGTTCAAGCTTACCTCTTTAAATGAATCAGAACCTTCTCTAGCAGAGTCAACCTTGAAGTTCTTTGATGCTCTACTTCCTAGAGATATGAAACTACTTAAAACACAATTTATAGACATGTAAAACGTAGTACATGATCATCTGCTTGATTTATTTCGCCGAAGTTTCACTTCCCCGTTTAAGAAAAACCAAAAATTATTATCTAGTAAAGGAGACACAGTAATAGTAGAAGTTGGAAATAGGACATCGGTATCAATAAGAGAAGAAACTTGTGTTACGAGACGATTAGTTCATTCAGTAACAGAATTGATAGAATCCGGAGTTAACTTTAAGAAAAGAAAAGATTGTCATCTTCTTGATATATATATATCTTTTGCTGACGGGGTTTTCAAAATCCCACCGTTAAGTGAAGATGATTACACGATCCCTTTTTTCTTAAACATGGTGGCTTATGAGCAATGTAGTCCGTACAAAGATCCTTATTTCACAGACTATCTATTATTCTTTGACAGTTTAGTGAATTCAAGGAAAGATGTTGAGATACTGCACTATGCTGGAATAATTGAACATGTGTTAGGAAGTGAACAAGAAGTGGCACGCATTTTTAATAGGCCGTGTAAAGTGGTTTTCGATGTTCAGGGTTGTTATTTGTCTCAACAACTGAGGGAAGTGAATCATTATACAGAGAGGAAATGGAATGTGTGGAGGGCAAAGTTGATGCATGACTACTTCAGTAATACATGGGCTCTGCTCTCTCTTCTGGCTGCAATTCTTCTTTTGTTTCTCACCATTTTTCAAACCTACTTGTCATTCATCTCCTACTATGACCCCCTTAGTTAAGCTAAGGCAAACTGGCCTGCCTCTTGATTGGCAATGCCATCTCTCTATATCTACTACAAGTGTGGTTGTGATCCATCATTTAGGATTGTTTTGTCTTGTTGTTTGTGCAATTTTATGCGTTATTGTACTTATATTCGCTGAGCGGTATTAACTAGCTCTTGTTATTGTACTTATATTCGCTGAGCGGTATTGTACTATGACCCCCCTAGTTAAGCACTCTGTACTTGTTAGTTTGTTAGTTCTTTTGGGCTGGCTTCCAAACCTAAAGCCAACCACTATGGTAAGTGATTGTGCTTCGTTTTAGCTTAATTGTAGCGAAATCTAATTATTATGGTCTTCTTATCGCTTTAGAATAGTGATATTCCTTAACAACATTTTAAATTTGATCACTTCCGATACGTCTTGTAGTTAAGGGAAATCGCACAAAAACTGACACTTTGAGTTTCCGTGTGATTTCCAACAAATATTGTGTATCATTTTCTGGTTTTTACTCTTTCACCCTAAAATTAATCTTTCTCACTTTTTTAATTTACTAGTTCTCTATGCCTATTATATCTCCCTTTTTTTTCTCTTAATTATTTTTTTACCTATACAAAATATTTCACGGTAAAAAAATTAGGAAAAAAAGAAGGGAAACTGAGTTCTTGTTTTTGCACTATTTGAGCGGAAACTCAATTTCTCTTTTACCCATTGTGAGATGACTTTTGGGCGCAAATATGGGATAGCTAAGGGATATCCCTTATCATTGTGCTTGGCCTAACAAATTCAAAATTTTGGGCAACAAAGCCCATTTATACCTGTTTGGCAGTATTTGCTTATCCTAAAATTTTCTTTTTGCTGCATAAAGTCAAATTTTTGGCCCCGCCACTTCTTGTACCCTCATATACTTGCCAACCTATTTTCACAATTATGTTTGGCATTGCTACAACTTTCTGAAGCACTTCTAATACAAATTTGTTCACTAAATCACTCTGTGTTTGTGAATCATGGTTTAAGTCTTGAGTGTTAATGAACACCACTTATGTTTGAAAGTTCAAAAGTCATACTTGCCAACACGAACTATCATTGTACATGGCTCCTGAACCCTAGACCATAGTGTATATTCTTCTATATAATTCCAAGACGGACTTCTCACATGCTTACATGAATTCCTTATCAGAATTTCACCTAAACTGAGAAAGTGTTTGCTTGGATCTCGAGTTATCTTAGCTTGAATTCTAAGCAACCTAGAGCATTGAAAATATTTAAATAGAGAGACTCTTGCAACATGATATCTTAATCCCTGGAACTTCTGGGTCCTAATTGCAAAGCTAGTGTCGTCCTATGTAACCAAGGTTCTTCGTGAACTGTATTCTAGGTTACAACTTGAAGACTTCACTTAGGGATTCGTGAATCCGTTCATACTATCCTTTACCTAATAATTCTTGTATCCGGATCTTGTTTTTATTGATCTTTGATATTCTCGTAATCTCATATCAGGAACGAGATAGATACAAATCACAAAGTTCTCTTCGTCTCATACTTTTTTAATTCCTCGAGATAGATATCTAAACTCTTCTTCGATTTGTTTGGATTGTTCTTGAGAGGTGGTTAAGAATCCAGGCTTTTCATCCAACTGAGTATAACTTACCGAATTTTTGAAGTTTGCTGGACTTTATCTACTGCAAATATATTTCCTAACCCAGATTGAAAAATTAAAAGGGAAATCAAATAGGCTTAACTGTTAAAGGAAAATTGGTATCAAAAGTCTCCACTTATATATGTAATACCCCGATTTCAACATGTACGGTTCGCTGAATGGAATATAGGTGACTATTTGTCTTTTCCTAACATTGAGGCCTTTTCAGCACAATTGGCTTCAGATTTGGCAGAAAATTCTGTAGTTAAACGTGCTTGGACGGGAGTAATCCTAGGATGGATAACCGCAGCGATGCCTGTTGAAAACCCCACGATGTCGGATAACCACAGTGATGCCTTTGATGAATCACAAAGTCTGAGACAAAGAAAACTTTGCGATATCTATCAATCTTGTCTGAAAGCGATTATGAAAACCTCGATAACAGAAAAGCAAGATCAGGATACATGAACTATCAAGGTAAAAGATAGTCAGACCTGACTTCACAAATCCCCAATGCAAAGTATTTTAGTCGTAAACCTAATCATGTTTCTTAGAAGCAACCTAGGTTCATAAAGTACGACTCTAGCTATCAACTAGCACACAAAGTGTCAGGGATTGAATTTCTCATTTGAACGAGCATATCTATTTATAGATTTTTAAGACTGAGGGTTGCTTGGAATTCAAGCTAAGATAACTTGGGAATCAAGCAAACACTTTAGGTCTAAAAAAACAATATAAAAGTATACACTATTGTACGGTTACGGAACCATGTATGATGACTGTTCGGTTTGGCAAATATTCCTTGAGAACAATAAACAGTTTGATGTTCATAAAACACTTAAGAATTTAATCAAGATACACACACATAAATGTTTAAGTGATCGATCAATGAAGTGTTAGAAGTGTTTAAGAGAGTCATTGCAATTCTAAACATATTTAAAAAATATAAGTCTTTGAGCATCTGCTAAATTTCACTAGGACAGTTGGTGAAACGGTTCGTGAACCGTAAGGCTAGTTCATGAGTCAGGGTGATACGGTTCGTGAACCTGATTCGCCAACCCTACTCGGCTCGAGAACTCAGATGACGTTGTTCATGAACTGGGTTTTCCAACCGTGCTTGGTTTATGAACTCAGATGGACAAAGTTCGCCAGCCGAGTTCGCCAACCTAGCTTAGGCCTTTTATACCAACACCAAAAAAAATCAAGTATTCCCAACTGAACTTGAGGTTTGCAAACAGGTTTGCTAACCTCCTCTGTATTTCTAAAATCAGATATCTATGGTTTGAAAACGGGTTTGCCATTTCTAAAATCAATTATCTTGGGAGCAGATCTGAGCAGGTTAAAGCCATTTCTTACATCTTTTAATCTTCCTTACTAGTTTCGATCTCTCTGCAGGGTTACAGTTTAGTTTTAATTTTGTTTTTTTTGTTTTTTTAGATCCTTTGATATATTCAGAGCTCTTTCTCTGTTGCTTCATGAATATTTTTCAGTAGTACTATTGATTTCCCCGGATTTGACAGGATTAGTGAGTATAAGGGGCTTTCATCTCCGATCTACTTCACTCTCCCTCACCAAGACACGAAGACATCTTTGAAACAACAAAAACAACATGAAGACCATAGTTCCATTCCATTTTTAGAGAGTGTTGATATTGATGGTGGTAAAGATCAAACCATGCTACCTCCGTTGTTTGCAGTGGCGATGGTTAAAGATGACCATCCACTGGTCAAGTCTAATTCGGTTGTAATGGTAGTAGCAAGTAGCAACTTTAAAATCCTCCAGTGAAGTACCGATTAGATTCTGGTTATTTCCTGGTAGCAAAAATCCTTTGTTGTTTACAGCGGTACCATTGATTGAAATAGATTCTTCACCTTTACAGGTCAATCAGATGGTGGTAGTGATACTTAGCTTTGCCAGTCAGATTCCGGTCGAAACTAGGTCAATTCCAGGCCAGTATGTAATTTTATTTTTCAACTGTAACATTTCACTTTGTAACTCATTGATGGAAATGGATTCTTCATTGATCCAAGGCATCTCTGTGGTTATGGTGATAATTAGATATTCCGGTCAGATTCCAGACAAAAATCAGTCATTTTCTAGCCGATATGTAACTCGTTTAATGGTAGTTGTACTCTTTGTAATGGCTTCGGCCACATGTAACAGTTCCGGTAATCTTAATCCGGCAATGATATGAGGCTACCTCTTTTCCTATTAAAAAAAAACAGACGGGTTTGCCAACCTAACATGAGCAGAAATATCAGAAGTTCATGAATTCTCTCTTATGATGTTTGAAACATTCCTGAATGATAAAATCACTTATATGGGCAATTTTCAATTGATCCACAAATTAATTCTCAAGCAATAATGTTTTGAAATAATATTGTTAATGACCTTTGAACATCTATGTTAGAATCATATGTGGAGATTTTTAACAAGACAAACTTGACTCGAAATTTCTTCTTTGTAAATTTATTAGAAGTCATACGACATGAACTCAATAGATAGAATGGTAAAATAATGATAAAAATAGAATGGATCAGTCTTCACATACCTGATACAGAAGTTCTTCAAATGTCTTCGTCGATCTTCATTCTTCGAGGGTGATGTTTGATACTCAACTACCAAATTTTAACCTAGTCTGAGACATGACTTAGCAGACTAAAAATCAAAAAATAGTTTTGATCATCTAACATCGACAACAATCTTGAGATAAAAAAAAAACTTGTGGGTTCAGCCGAGCATTGTACTAACAGTTAAGACCAAAGTAACAAAATTCGGTAAATGTTTAAAAAAAGTCCGCTCACAAACTAAGCAGTGTTCCAATTCTAAAATCTCTTTTCGTTCTGGTTTTTGCTTGTTTGATCAATCTGAATAATGTTTTTCCTTGTTTGATCTTTACTTAGTATTTTGGAAATCTAAGTCATTCCTTTTCATCTATAAATATGTTTTTTAAATTGTTTTATGTCAAAATACATCTTTTTTGATATTAGGAATAAGTTGATTTTAATATACAATTTTTTTCTTGAAATTTTTCTCATTTATCCTTTAATCTAATGTTAGCGAAGTTTTCTTTGAAGATTGCCTCATTGATATAAAGTGTAGTCACCAGCAGTGGTTGATCCTTAAAAATCCTTTATGAGATTGTCGCAGTAGTGCTCGCTTCTTCAATAGTGGTGTTTACTCTTCTATTTTTTGAGATTTCAAAGTAGGTTGATCCATTTTATATCTTATCTGATTGAGATCATATTAGATTGATCGTCTTTCTGGTATAAATGATTAATCGGTTTGTTGAAGCTCTTCATCCTCACTGGGTCAATTGTTGTAGATCGGACAGTTATTTTTTCCGCGATTAGGAAACTCTAATAGGATAGTTTCCCACATATTCAAATTTGAGCAATGTTCTCATGCGCGGTCTCGCATACTGGCTTTATAAGCTAGCGGGTTAAAACCCATTGGATGATAATACATAGTTATTCCTAGCCGTTGATGATTTATGGACAGTTGCCAATTATTTTAATTATTAAAAATCCCTCCTACTTTAGTTTGGCAAATTCAAAACAACCAGCGTTTATTTCCATATTTTAGTTTAGAGACTTTTACATTGAAAAAGATTTTACCTAAATACCACCCACACTTTACCGATGTACCACCCACGGTCTTAAAACCCAATTAGTGTATACCTAATTAAGAGCGGGTAATAGAAATTCATCTTATCTACTACCGTCCTAATACAATAACACCTATTACGCCATTATCATTGCCACCTGCCGCCCTAATACAACAACCACAGTCACCACTCCAGCATCACCAATCCCTCTTCATACAACTATCTATGGATCTTAGTTGCAAAGTTTTCAAATTATATTACATCAAAATTGGGAAGGCTCTAGTGTTTGTTGCTATAATGGAATCACATAAATCTTGTCATCAGAGTTTCTGTACTTTGGAATCGTGACTAAGATCAAAATCAAAACTTGACTTGTCTCCATTAAAATAAATCCAATCGAAAATAAACTAAGATTAAAATATTAATCAAAAATTCGTGAATAAGATTAAAACTAATACTTCAATCTCTATAAGATTAAGATCGTGATGTTACACATGGTGACGTTGTATTTAGTAAATTGAAGGTGGGGAACGCTACATTTGCTGTTACAGGTGATAGGTTAGGAAGAAGGTGGGTTTTTATTACCCACTTCAAATTAGGTTGAAAATCATTTTAGTTTTTACTGTGAGTGGCACTTAGGAAAAACATGGGTGGTGTTAGGTAAAACCTTGAAAAAAATTACTCTTTTACTTCAGATTAGTTGAGGGTCAAATTTATTGTTCAACAAGAAGAAAACTTTGATCCCTGTAGAGAATTTTATCGTCAAAAGGTTATTATCCACTGGCTCTGTATTTAGATCGATTTACACATGACACGATACTGTTTTTTTTTTTTTTTATTATTATTTTTATGCAAGGACATATTTTGCAATGATTAGTTAGTGAATGATTTAATCCCAACAAAGGGGAATTAGATTGATTACGAGTATTTAGCCACATGTGAAAGCTCAAGGAAGCCCAATATGTATTTGCAAGGAGCCAAGGATTGAGTTTGATACCATTTATATACACAACCAAGTTACCGGTAGTTTTGAGAACTATAAAAATGATCACTGAAGATTAAAGATTACTAAAGATCACTCATCTGTAGAATTATAAAAACTAAAGCATTTGGTAGTGAGAGGGAATCGAATGGAAGTAGAGATCGCAGCTCAAAGATTAACAACATACAATCTTCCCTATAATCACGACTGAGTTTACGGATACAGTCTCATCTCAATTATGCTTAGAAAATGGTATCGATTTGAATGAGGGGTTAGTTTGAGATTAGATTTGGAATTCTGATGCCATTGATAAAATCTGTATATGATTTTTATAGCTGGACCCACCAAATGGAGTAACTAATAATGTGAAATATATCTAAGGGTCAATGGGGAATATGTACTTTTTAATGACTATCCGACAACTATGTTAATTATTGAGAACCCAAATAACAAGATTTTTTTACATCAGACGGCTATAAACCCGCTAGCTTATAAAGCCATTATGCGAGGTCACGCGGGGTAACACTGCCCTTCAAATTTTAAAAAATAGTCAACCATCCAATACCGAAAAATCAGTTTTCTAGCAATATGTTTCACTTATTTAGGAAACAAACAGATTTTCCCTCTCAGTTTATAACCCCTCTCGATATTCAACTCTTATCACAAACCCTAATTTTTACCGCATCTTCTATACTGTCTCTATAGTTTACAAAATAAAAGTCTGTAAAATGGCTACTCAATCAAGTCAGTTGGAGAATTTGTCAAGCAAGATGTGGTCTACCAGAAATAGTTTACTTCGGCAAGACCCATTAGAATAATGGTTACCTCTGCACAAGATGTTAATATAACTGCTAATGAATGGTCGAATAATTTGCTAGGAAAGTCATTACTACCAAACCAATGGATCTAGATAATGTTAAAAAAAAATCAGCATTATCCGGAGCAGAATCAGAAGGGTTGGAGTCATTCAAAAGGTTTCAAATTACATATCTTTAAATTTTATAATGAAGTTGATCGTGATAATGTCCTCAGGAATGCTCCTTGGATGGTATTAGGCGATATGCTTGCTCTTCAGAAGTATTACTCTAATATACCTATAAAAGATCATCTCTTTACAAAGCAAACATGGTGTATAAAGTTGAAAAATCTGGGACAAATCTTACTAACTGAGTAGCTTCTAGAAGATATTAGTAAAGATATTAGAAAGAAGGTTACCCCGGATCGAAGAGCCCGTCTTCCAAGAGAGGTCATGTCTCGAATACTTTATTTGTAGAGGTCAATCTGAAGAAACCATTGAGAATGTGAGGATGGATAACTACTGCAGCTGGTGCTTCGGTTTGGATAAGGTACCATTTTTAGATGCAGCCTTACAACATATGCAAAGAATATTTTGTAGTGGATCACAATAATCGGGACTGCTACAGGCTTGCTTAAGAGCAAAAGATTGAGGAAACGACGGAGGAACAATATGATGCTTATTCTGTCCGGAGGAAGGGAAGGATTTTTGGCTGCCAATATCACTACCAAGGAAGAGAACATTAGAATCAGACTCTCCGAATGGAACAAATTGGAATTTGGTGATATAAAACAGAATATAAATAGATTCAAGACCAACTTTCTAGAGTACAAAATGAAATTCTCTTTAGTAGTCAGCATGATAGGGTTATGGCTTTGACCAAGGACTTAGAAAATTAGCTAAGCATGCAAACTGAGTTTTACAGACATAAATCTAGGGATACGTTTATCAAAGATAGGGATAGTAATTCTATATACTTTAATGCTTTGGCCAATAGAAGAATGTTCAGAAACAACATTGATGCTTTATGTGATGATAATGGAGTTTGGCATTATGATAAGGATTCTATTTCTAATTTTCTTACTTCACATTTTAGTAAAGTGAGTTCAACTTCTAATCCCCCTCTCACTGATTCCTGTTTTGATGTTATTCCTACCGGGATTAGGGATAGACACATTTTTGTGTCTAAATTGATCTCAATACTATATATTGTAGGCACTCGATTTCGTATTTATTTACAGTGTTTTGTGTGTTTGTAGGTATTTTTGGGCAATAAACGTTTTTGGAGAAATTGGCTCGAAAAGTTGCTAAAGGCAGCGGAGGACATCCGCTATTCGGACCCTCACTTTGGATAAGGGGTACCTTAATTTCTAAGGGGCGCCCTAATTTCTATCGGCACCCCACGGTTTGGTTAGGGGATACCATTTTCATCATTCAAATTTTATTTTTGGCGTGAAAAGAAGTCCTTACCTGAGAAGTTTGTAAATCGATTTCTGGACGGGTTTGAAGGAGATTAAATAGCTGGAATTAGCATAGAATATACTGTTTTGATTAAACAGGGTTGGTATGTTTGTTTAAACAGATTAACTTGGGTTATTTCGTCGGAGAGACGGAAACAGGGGAGTACGTGGATGGTAGGACTTTCTGCATTAAACTCGAAAAAAATTGGTGATATTTTCTTGCCGTGTTTATTTGAGGACGAGCTGTAACGGTCAACAGAAGGTAGTAACTGCTCTAGATTCAAAAATTAAGGGATGATTCTTCGGTTGGAACAATACAGGGGAAGAATATTTACTCGAGGATATTACGGGATTTCTGGTTATGTTTGGGAAGAGTTCTTATGTCCTGAGCGTGTTTGACACATGCTTGGATGTGTGGAAGAGTGTTTGGATGGAGGTTGACTACAACAGACTCATGAAGAAGACAAGAATTGGAAGAAAACTTCTCGGGAATATTTTCATTGACTGCCGAGTAATGGGAATTTTTTTTTGGATTAATGAGGAGTTATTCTTGGTCCAAATATATAAAAGGTGTAAGGACTCACATGACGGAGAGGATTGGGAGCAGTTTACAGTATAACAAAGCCGAGAAAATTCGAGTCACAGAAGAATAGTTTGTTGCTGGTGAAGAACATAAGACGCCCAAGAGCAGTCGTTCTGCTACAGTGTTAGCGACAGTTAGTAGTTATCGTTCTCTATAACAATTGAGTTTGTAACTAATATAAGTGTTTCAAACCCGGTTTTATTATTTGTTCTCCCTTTTCATTATTGTGAACACCCTTTGAGCAATAAAAATGAATTTTGAGCGTGTTTCCAAGATGATGAGCTAGACCCAATCCTTGGGGCGATGGAGGAAGCTTTTGTTTCGGTAAAAGTGATATATCTTTATTTTAAATTAATTATAGCAATTCTATTATGATTTTTGCATTGAACTAAAAAATTGGTTTTATGATTTTGACTAGTTAGCTGTATTTTCTCTTGATAGAGCATGCTTGATTTAGTGTTTTGATGTTCTATGCTTGCGATTAACAGTTATTCTTTTGGAAATTTACATGTCTAGGCAACACTATAAGAATCAAATTGAATGTTGAGTTGCATAATTATTGTTTTATTAATCACTAATATCGTCCAATGGTGGAATCCTAGCCCCGGTTTCTCCACAATATTCCCATCACCTTTTATTTTTAGTTTGCCAGAATTTAGTTTTATAATAAAGTCTAAAAATCTGCTTTCACAAGTCTTGAACGAATCATCTTACTACAACACTGTAAAAATATCATCAATTTTTGAAAAAACTAGAGCGTCTCTTGTCTAAACCCGGTCTCTAATGACCTCGGGCAAACACTAGAAAAACAAAATTAAAAAGAAAAATTCTTAAAAGGAACAAACACACATAAGGCTGACTCCACCAAAGCAAACCTACTGATTTCTAGCAAACAACAAGCATGATGGCTCCCTTAGATTGTTTCTAGACCAGCTTCTACTCTTTCGAAAGGAAATTCGTTACAATTTAAGCAAACCTCTCTGGAATCAATCTGAGTTAAAGTAAGTTGAATAGAGACAAGGGAAGCTCAATGGAGCTTTGACACCCAGGCCTCACTGGCAAAACATTCACTTGGGTTACAAGGCGGCACGCTCAACTTACATTAACCATCATGAACTTCGAAGTATGCTTAATAGATCAACCAATATTTTTCAAACGACTTTCCTATTAAGCTCGTTAACCTATAGGTCTCGTTCTATTCAAAATTTTAAGATTTGGTTCGCGTTTGGTATCGTTTTCCTAAGGCGGGAAAGAAGAGAACGGTGATTGATATTTCTAGGCTGTTCTTCGGGAATATAAGACCGGATTATCAATTGGTTTCTGTTCACCTTGAGTTATCAAAAGACGGAACAAAAACTTTATAGGTACTTCTGTCAGATTTATCTATCATAATAGACTTTTCCGTGGGAGACAGATTTGTTTATAAAGTCTTTGACTTTGGGTCGTAACAACTCTTAGTTATGGGTGACATCAGTTAAAGGAATCAAGTGCGTAGAGTTCTACTGGAATTCAGAGGCGTAAGGAACGCGACTGTACCTTAATCGGTGTGAGACTTGGTTAGGGCTCAACTACATTTCAGTCCGAAGTTAACTTGTAGTAGATAGTGTTTGTAGCGGCTTAATACAGTATGGTGTTCAAATCTGGACTAAGTCTCAGGGTTTTTCTGCATTTGCGGTTTCCTCGTTAACAAAATTTCTGGTCTCTGTGTTATTTCTTTTCCGCATTATATTTGTTTATATAATTGAAATATCACAGGTTGTGTGTAGTTCAATCAATTGGTTAATCCAATCTTTGGTTGTTGATTGAAATTGATTGACACTTGAACATTGGTCTTTAGTACCGTTTAAGTTGTTTCTCATAATAATCAGGCTCACGGATTCCTATTTGTTTGATTTGCTGATTACATTGAGAAACAGAGATATAACTCCGGGATATATTTCCTTGATTAAGTCTGACTGTCTAGTTGATTCTCTTTGAATTATATTGGAGTTAGTTCATACAGATTGCCGAACGAAATATTTGGTGTGGTTGTTAGATCCCCGCTTTTTCAATTGGTATCAGAGCAGGCAAACACGCTAAGATTTCATAAGTCTATGTTTGAAGCAATCTTGTATTATGGAAAAGTCTATCTCTAATAATGTACCCGGTCAGAAATTACCAGATGTTTTTCAAAGCTTTGATTCACCTTAGAGAACTCTCATATCTAAGTCAATATCTAAACATTCTCTTGATGTAGAAACTGTTGATTGGGAAACACGCCTAGAAGAACAGTCGGATGAACTTTATGATGAAGGTGATTCAGATATTGATAGAGATGTTGATGAGGAAGTCTCAGAATATATTAATCTTTTGAATTCTTTGGAAAAGAAGAAGATGACAACTTCTCTTGTCACACCTCTTCTGACTCCTCAGTGTCGAGAAAACAAGAAATTGAAAAGGACTTACGGAGGTCTTTATGTTTCGAATCGCTCTTGCGAATCGATCCTCAAAGATTCTAAGGAAAACCTGAGTAGAAAGTCACTCGAATGTGATAATGTTTATCAAAAATATTTCTTGTTGAAAGAGAAACTTGCAGAAACTGAAGCAAGGATTAACTCCAAACAAGCAAGTTTTGATGACAGAGAAAGCGCTTATCTCGTTCGAGAAAAACGCCTTGAGGCTGATTTAACTGCTGCTCTTGATAAAATCAAGATATTGGAAGATGACTTGAAAAAGTTCAATACTAGTTCATGCAAATTAACCACAATGCTAGGAGCAAGTAAAAACCATCGTGATACACGAGGATTTAGCTATAAGGGAATAGATGCTCCAAGTATTAGCAAAGAGGTAAAATTTGTCAAGGCTAGTGATTCTTCTCAACAAAAGGTTTCCACTAATGGAAAAAGTGAAATACCTTCATCGGCAGTTAAGGTTCGAAAAAGCAAAGTATATCAACCTCCAAAAACATCACATACGAATCCGGGTAAGAACATTCCTTATATTTGTCATTATTGTGTTCACAAAGGTCACCTTGAAAGGAGATGTCATTAGTGTATAAGGAATGAGAAACTTCATGATGTTCTTGTTTGGGCATCACAAGAAGTTGTGAAACCAAGATCTTATGTTAAGGTTAATCCCTTTAACATTACAGGTTGTAACTATCCAACCTTTAGGCAAAGGAATCAGTGCTGTGATAAACCTAGATTTGCCAATAAACGTCATATGAATCCTTTTCACAATCATAATGGTTATCAAAAGGATAACTTCGTAAAGACGAAGATAAGATCCGATACTCCCAATTGGAGAAAGACTAACTTTCAAAAGAAGAGTCAATCCAATTCTGTTCCGAGAATTCTAGAAGAGAGTAATGGGAAGAAGGTTCTGGTTGTTCCTAAACACACTCAGAAGTGGATACCAAAGAAAGTCAATGATGCTTTGAGTGTGAAAAGGAATGATCTCCCAGAAAATTCCATGACTATGGAGAAGGAAGTATCCATGATGTTGGAACTTAAAAAGTTCTTTGGAAAGATGGATTTGGATGTGAAAGGTTCTAAAAGAGATCTCTTTCATGATAATCCAAAAGTGAAACGGAATAAGCCAAAAACTATAGATGGTGAAAAATCCATAGTTGCGGAAAAGTCTGTTTCAGTCACTTGTGGTGAGAAAGACATTGTTCACCTCAACAGAACTTGATTTTGTTGTAAGTGCATCCTGACCAAGGAATGCCCTGTTATGTATACAGTGAGGGAAGCATGAGAATTGAGGCGCACATATTGTGTTAGGTAAGATATTGAATTTTTGGTTAAGCCGTAGGATTCACAATTGGATTCTTCTAAAAGGTATGTCTATAAACTTGAGCAAGATTTATGTTTTTATTATTTTCTTAAAGTGCTTATCATGATCCATGTACCTTGTGTATCGTTCATGTCTACCTAACTTGATTTGTGTTTAAGGGTTTTAAATGTTCAGGTTCGAAAATAGTAGTTCGGGATGTTTGGCCTTCATGGTACACATACCAAGTATGCATACCATCATTTAAAATCAAAATCTAGGGACTTCAGTTCGCATACCTGTTTGCAAACAGCTCCAGGTCACGAAATCCCTTTTGCAAACTTTTTCTATCTTCGGTATTTGATAAAAAGCCTGTTTTGGCCGTAACTTCTTCGTACGAACTCGGAATGACCTCATTATTTTTGCATTCTCTTCCTTTTTTAATTATATTCAAAATGGTGATGAAAATTACTGAATTTGGATTAGTTAAGATTGGTATTTGTCCCGTCTCTTGTTTTTGAGTGTTTTGCTCCGTTTCGTCGCACTTGTTCCATTTCTATTGGACTTGGGCACTTGGATTCTAGGTGTACTTATATTCTAATATAATTTGTAGCTTTTTAAGAATGTTGTTGGCGAATCACAAAGAAGAAAGTTCAAGAATTGGCAGTAGTACGCGTTACTCTGGGATTCTTGAATGTTCACAATCCTCTTATGTGAACTACGGTGCATGGTCGTTATTGACTTTGTATTTTCTTCTTTGTTAAGAAAATATTTTTATACACCTTTGGTATCCATTCTTGGTGTAAATCCATGCGAAAAAGATTGATTCTACCTTCTAATGGCAAACCATCTTGTATGTTATTTACGAGTTTGTTTCTTACGAGTTTGTCTCTTCGTTTTGTTGTCTAGGAAACTTCTTATGAGAATTTATTCTTCTGTTTTAAGAAGGATAACTAGGGTTTGGAATAGCCAATATTGTGATTACACATAGCTATTGCCAACGATTTTTCATTTTACAATGTTTTAGATTTATTTATTTAAATTCTAAGTTATTTGGAAGATGATTTTGCAGTATTAATCTTTATGGTTATACATATTGCAAAAATATTATGGGATATGTGTGTTTACGTCTGTGAACTATGATTATCTCATATTTGTCAAAAGTTAAGTTTATTATGTCATTATGCAAATATTGATAAAAGATAAAATGAACTTTTGAATATTCCGCAGTATTGATCTTTCCCTGATCCACTTCTATGTGAAAGTACTGTATGGCTCCATAAGTTTTCTTATGTTGAGCATTTATGATTAAATTAATCACCAAGGTCCTCTTGTGCTTAATTTATTCGAGTTTTCTGAATACAACTTCATGTTTCATGTAATTTGTTAATGTCCAAAGAAATCCTTCTTTTCTCGTAAAAGTAAGGTCGCTCTTGTTGTTTTTTCGGGAATGACATTTTATGGGGGAGAGTTCTTAATTGAACTTGTGCTTAATTGCCAAAGCTTTGTGGGGAGTGCGGCTGTGGAATAATGTAGGATTTATCTTATACCTTTATAAACTCCTTGATGAATACACTAAGTTTCGACTATGTGAAATCATCGAAACCAAGTTGATATGTTCTCTTTTAGTCATGAATAATCTTTTTGAGAATTTCATTATGATCCCGCTAGTTTTAGTACCTTTGCCAATTTATATTGACAAAAAAGGGGAGAATTATTTTGTAGTTCACACTACATACATATGGTTTACGGATCATTATGTAAGGGGGAGTGGTTTTCATTATGAGATGAAGTATTGACTAAGGGGGAGCGATACATATCACCGTAGTATTATTTTCAAAGTTGTGATACAATTGAACTTTGATGTTGTGTAATAATACTATGCCACTGTATAACAATAATTGAGAACAACTATTTTCTTATTGTTATAGCTACGGATCTTCAACAACAATGATGCCGAGTTGAACACGTTCAGAATCACTAAAGTACTTGGAGTGACGAAGAATTCAAGTAATGTTGAAGAACCAAGGAAATCAAGCATGTTGGATGCGAAGCTACAAAGTTTATTAATTTTGTAAACCATATGTATTGATAGTTTTGTCAGTAAAATTGACAAAAGGGGAGATTGTTAGAGCACTGCTCAGTCGAACTCGCAAGCATTACTATCTCAAGCTTGTTTGTCAAGTTTAGATGATCAAAACTACAAGTATTGATTTATATTCTACTTATAGCTATGTCTCAGATTAGGATAGAATGTGTACTTGAGCTTTAGACTTCACGGCGTTCATCGATTGAAGACGAAGATCTACTGAGGAGAGCTTGGAGGAACTTCATCAACAAAAGGTATGTGGAGACTAAAACTTATCTATCTCTTAGAAGTCTAATCTATTTTATCTCCTATTGAGACTAAGTCGTATAGCTATATAGACTTTTACATTATACACATTTGATATTTCGAGCTGAGTTTAACTCGCTTATATCTTTCTCGAAAATGTGTTGGAAGCTTTTTGCTTTAGCTACGTTCATTATTATTCTTGACGACTTTAGTTGGAAACAATTTATTTGTTGGAAACTAAATAATAAGTCAAAAGATGATCATGTGAAAATTTCCTTAAAACATCTTACATGAGTTGTATGAGATAGTCATTTGTTATCGACTCGGAATGTTTCGTATTGATCATTCGATCACTTGAAAATTACTTATAAGCTAATATTTTTTGTGAGACAGCTATTGTCATTTTCTAAGGATGTTTCAATGATTGAAATGGGAGTTTAGAATAATTAACCATTGTCTGGATATAACACAGTATGCATACCAGTATGCAAACTGTTGTAGGATGATTCAAGTTCGGAAACCAAGTTTGGATACCAGTATGCGAACGGTTTTTAAGTGTTAAAATCCGGGAACCAAGTATGCATACCAGTATGCGAACGGTTCTACCTGAATTAGGTCCGCAACGACAGTATGCATACCGGTTTGCGAACTGTCGGACAAGACCAAAGTCCGGAACTTAAGTTTGCGTACCTGTTTGCAAACTGAGTTGGTTTAAGTTCTAAAATTGGTTTAGTATTATTTTATACTCATGAACAAATACATTAATAAATTAAGGAATGCAATCTTTGCAAACCGTGGCTTAATGTTCATGAATTGATTCTTGAATAAGTACTTTGCACAATCATGAATCAAATTCGATTTTTCTTCAATTGTGTCTTGTATACTTCTATGAGAATATAAACAATTGAATAACTCTATGAGTAACACAATTAGATTCATTTTATTATCATTTAATCTAGAAGTGTTAGATGAATGTTAATACAAAAGTGTTCATATGGCTAACTTCTGTTAACTGTTATTGAGCCAACTCAATATACACGTTTAGGTACAGTTACCCATATATAAATGAAGGTATATTTCATTTGTGTGTAACAAGCTAAGACCATCTAACGGTGGAGAGATAGTGCTTTTGTTTTGAGAAAACTTAGCTTGAATCTTAAATCAGGTTTTCATCTAACGGTGAATATTGATTGCTTTGTTTTAAAGCTATCAAACCCTGATTTGAAGACTATATAAGGGAGAACTTTAGCAACTGGAAAACCTAATCCCCACACCTTATGTGTGATACTAGTTGCGTACTAGAGTCGATTCTCCTTTAACCTAGGTTTTTCTTAAAACCGTTATAGGTTAATGACTTAAGGACTTCATTGGAATTCTGAAGCCAGACCCAACTATTTTCTCTGCAGTTGCGTGTTCTGATCTTACATTTTCTATCGTATTGAATACTATCTTCTCTAAGAAAATGTAACGAATATCTACTACTTCAATTTTTGTTCTTTTGAATGGGTACCCCTCTAATGAATTTTCTAATATTAAAGGAATTAGATAAGGGAAACCTTTGTCCCCTTATATCTTCGTAATTGCCATGGAGTATCTTTCTAGAAGTTTACATGTTGTTGAGCTTAATAATAAAATTGCAGGTGTAAAAGCAGTTAGTGGTGCCCGTGTTATCTCACACATCTTCTTTTGCAGATGACATATTGATCTTTGTTAAAGCAAATATGCATAATGTTGGAGGTATTTTGAATGTCTTAGAGAACTTTGGCTGCTGCTCAGGTCAGTTAATAAATTTCCAAAAGTCTAGTGTTTATTTCAGTAAGAATCCTAATCCCGATTCTTGTAAGGACCTTGTTAAAGCTCTTAACATGCCCATGACGAAGGACTCTAAAAAGTATCTTGGAGTCCCTCATTTACTAGGTCACAAAAAAACTCTTCCTTTGCACCTATTTTCCAATCCTTTGAAGCCAGGTTAAAAAAAATGGAAAAACTCTTAAACGTTCGATCAACTATGATTAAGTCTGTGCTAAATTCTTTTCCTTCCCACAAAATGGGAAGTTTTAAAATACCAAAAACTTTAAGGGACCAGATCCCCTAACTTAAATTTTTAACTTAATTTTTCACTTAATTTTCTAGCCATTGCTCTAATAAAATCTGACGATACAATTTACAATTCCTATTAACCTTAAATTGTAGATGTAGCTCGGCTCAAGCCAAGCCGAGACATACTTTTCATTGGTTTATCTCCGAAAATCTTTATCATTTATGTCAAAGTATGACTGGATATTTTGAGATAGGAATTTCTGTTCCTAGGAAACACTGAAGCATTAATGTTAAAAATATTGTTCGTCTTCCTTGGATCGTTTCTAAATACGGATTTATCACTGCTTAAGCATTACTTACTGCTAGCAAACCGTATGCAAATGATATAGTTACATTGGAGAATAATAGACTAAAAGCACTCGAGAGCTCAAGCTTAAGAGTCAACTAATACAAAAAACACATATAAGCAGGGAGGATCCCTCACAAACTGAATTCTCCAGTTGTGGTTCCAACTAGCAAAAATTGAAGTTTAGATCAGCATAGAACGCCTTAACCGCATACAAGATTAGCAATTTAATCTTCGAACTATCATATAGTCTCACTTTTAAATTATATTGAATCCCATTGATGTTGGACTGTGCTTGGTAAGATCCACGACTAGCAAAATCTATAAATCAATCAACACAACTACTTCCTAGTATAAAAGCAACACAGGTCTTATCTAATTGAATCGCATACGTCAAAACCCTTCGGTATGTGATAATTGTTACTTAACCATGTTTGCTTTAGACTTTAGAACTTAAACATGTCCAAATAGTTCGCCAAACGTAGATTTCATAAATTATTTATGCTAATGTTTAATCCATGGTAAAACAAGCACCATTTGGATATTTTTCCGATGTTTACTTCCTATTCGTATAGAAGACCAAGATATTTTTACTTTTTTTATGGGATTGAAAAGATCATAGGAGATTATACGGTAAACAGACAATAATTGGCTCGGCTGAAGCCAAGTTAAATTAAATTCTTAGTATATTATGGCTTTGATATCCAACGCAGGGAAATGATTTGATCTACGATCAGAAAATTAAGTGGAAAATTAAGTTAAAAGTGTAAGTTATGGGATCCGGTCCCAAACTTTAATCAACAAGATGGACTCCTTGCGAAAACACTTCTGGTGGGGTCATAGTAATAACATGGGAATATGTCATATTGCTTGGTTAAAGCTATGTAATCCTAAAGCTTTAGGGGGTTTGGGGTTTAGGAACTTAGAGACTTTCAACTATGCCTTATTGAGTAAATTAGCTTGGAAAATCTGTAATAATTCTGATGAGCTTGTAGGACAAGTTCTTAAAGCTAAGTATTCTAGAAATACTAGTTTTTTGCATCTTAATGAATCGAAAGAAAATAGTTCTTTGGTTTGGAATTTTTTTTTTTTTTTTTTTTGCTTAGAAATTGGGCAAAAACATATGTTTTTGGGTTGTTAGATGTGAACCAAGGTTATGATATGGTTAGTGAAAAGACGAGGGTACCTAAATACACCACAATCTTTTTGTTTCAACATATAAGTCCTCTTACCAAGTGTGATCGTTTATGGACAAATTCGAAACAATACAAAAACTTCGTTATTCACATTTTGTGTTATGTCTATGGGTACGAGATCAAGACAATACGACAAACAAAGTGTGATACTTGATAATAGGTTCGGAATTAACTAAGCTTTATAGGATCACCATCAAGTATAACGGAGTTAACGTAAAGTGCAATTTACTTTAATTATAATAAAACAATTATAATGCGGAAAGATAAAGTAAATGGCACAACAAGATTTTGTTAACGAGGAAACTGCAAATGCAGAAAAACCCCGGGACCTAGTCCAGAATTGAATACTCTCATAATTAAGCCGCTATACAAAATCTACAACAACTTCGTATAGTCGAGACCAAGCAACTACCCCTAGGTCACTTAGTTTCCTCAGTATCCCTGCACTTCCGACTTCGAGAGTCACACACTGGTAGAATTCCTTTGGATCGTATTCCAAACAGTAAAGGAGCAACAAATATGTTTGGTAACAACTCTATTGATTCTTTTCAAGATAAAGATATCTCAAGTCATACGCAAAGGCTCTTCCGTTTCATCTAATAAACTCCTTTTCCTGGTTAGATCAATCTAACTTTAACTATCGAAATAGTCAAATCAAGATTCACAATCAATCAATATAGATCTCAAAGAGAAACTATAAAGCAATGCCGATCTTATGCAACTAATCAATCTATTATATCCGATTCTAGTTGGATCCCGGTCGATCAAGGTTTGTGCATACAATAAGATACGAAAACCAATAAGAAATCTTCTTCGTCTTCAAATCTTCTTTATCTTCAATTAACCTGCACAACACCACTTGTGATCAATCACACATAGAACGGAGTCTATTAACAATTGATTATCACATGTCTTTAGATCTAACAACAGTTCTAAAGATCCTGTCGATACTTCGATCTAGTTTGAGTGAATCTTATACCATAAGAGAAGATTCTTAAGAATAAACAAACTAGGTGCAATCAAAGTTTCAACAATCGTTAGTCAATCAAATCAATTGAAAACTAATAACACTGCAATTATCTAGTTTCCCACCAACGGTACTCGTAGAGCTTCTTGATCCCACAAAAGTCTTTAAACGAGCGGTCGTAAGAGATTTCATCTAATTAAGATACTTTCCTCTCCGATTAGACAACTCTACCAGAAACAACAAGAAATGAAGTTTGCCTAGCTCTTAGGATAGTTTGTTAGAAATGCAAACTTAGGTATTTATAGACCAAGGATGTTTAGACATCAAGGAATTTCCAAAACCGGAAATATTCTCAAGATACGCAATGAATGACAAATTCGGTTTTCCTAATTCCAATAAATGCTTGTCCAATAATTCTGAAATCTCTCAATAGAAAATCTCTAATTAGTAAATGCACATTACTAATTTTATTCTCTAGAGATATGCATTTAATTGCTGGTAATTTAAGCATATAAAACCAAAAACCTTAATTAAAAGATTCTTAATTTATTTCGGTACGGGATCTCCTTGAGTACTAAGGAATATCTTTGACCAATAAATGATAAGAGTTATTGTACGTGTTCAAAGTATGTTGACGTATTTTCACTGTAAATCCTTATTTCATATTTACATGGATGTAAATTCTTGGAATTGGTTATACCACACTTCCAAACAAGTTTAGAATTGGTTGACCTGTATTCCAAGATTACAATATGATTGACCAAATACCAAATTTACTTACATGGGTCCAATCGGTTCTACCAATCACTAGGATCGGTTATACCTAATTATGGAAATACTTATGATCGGTCACACCAGTCACTAGGATCGGTTATACCAGTTACAAGGATCGGTTCCATATTCCCATGGTATTGTTTGTGATCGGTCACACCAGTTACCAGGACCGGTTACCAATTACAAGGATCGATTACAAAACACTTGTGATAGGTCACACCAATTACTAGGATCGGTTACACTAATTACAAGGATCCATCATACCATCACATGGTGATTACTTAGGATCGGTTACACCAATTAATAAAAACCAGTCATACCAAATCATAAGTCAGGCATTGTGATTAGTTATACCAAGATACATAACCAAGGTTAATATCAGTTCTACCATCTCACACATATTGGTCATCAAAAGATCTGCAATGAATAGCCAAACCAATAAGTCTAATGATTTCCCTTTCGATTCACGAAACAAGTTCATGAATGTACTTCCTTTAAGGGAATGTAAAACATTGTTTCCTAGGATGAAATCTTCAAAAGATAAGTGTTATACTTCATAGTCTAATTCCCTAATACTATGATCATACAATTATGACCATGTCACGTCACTAGAGTATTATACAATATGTACAGTATATACAGCTTCGCAGTTATGTTTTCAATATAGCACGACTTGAAAGATACGTTAGGAATGAAACAGTTCAAGTCAATATTACTAACCTTCAGTGGAAGGATGATGTCCTCATTATAGTACGCTACTTCTTCACATTCTTCAGGTCTTCGGAGTAATACTTGTATGTCTCAACATTCCTAGACTTTCTAGTCTAACCTAAATGAAGTTGACTCTAGTATTTAATCAAGCGACTTTAGATGAGTTTTGACACACTAAAATATGACAACCAAATTTGAAATACCGACGCTTGGTGAGTTCAACCAAGCTATGCTCTAACAGTCTCCTCCTTTGTCAATTTTAATGACAAAACTCTTATTACATATGGATAAACAAATTACAAAAGAATTCATTTTACATATGCTTGATTCCAAGTTTCAACATCACAATAACCTGCATATATTCAATCAATAAATGCCGATGTTGACATTTGAATAACAAAAGCTTTTACTCCCCCTAAAGGTAAGATAGGTAAATATTCAATCCGAACATCTTTGTTAGTCCCCTTTTTGTAGTCAAAAATAATACAACAACAATATGATATGTTTCTCCCCCTTAGTCAATACTTTACTCTTTCGTTAGATATAACGTTTAAACACAATTGTTCTTTCCTTAGTAATTACAAATCACTTGTTTATTCCATATATTTCTCCCCCCATTTTTTTTCAAAAAATGACAAAGGTTCAAGCAAATAAAGGACAAACCGAAAGGATCTTAAAAATCTAAAAGACTTGTAAACAACCTATAAGAGTTAAGCATGAAGGTTTCACATACCACTTTAGATAACCAATATTATAACCGAAACTACAAAGTATTTAGTTTCAATATGTTATCAAGGAAACAATTTCCCGAAGCAAATGTCCCTAATAGTTTAACAAATCGACTAAGAAACTTAATTCCCTTGTTAAACCGATTGTGTATGCACAACCTCTTATTTCGATAAGACCAAAATAAAGATCAGAATTAACTCTATTTCCCTCATCAGGCTCTAATCATTCATACAATAACTTAGACCTTTCTCTTTAGACAAGACAAACACTAGGTTAGTTAACTAGTTTTTCTTGTCAAAGCATTCGATTAGACTTGAATAGCTGAATCCTCCAATTTGATAAGTCTAACTAAGATCAGAATTAACTTAGTTTCTCTTATCCGGGATCAATTTGGACTAAACAAATGATCCCGTATTTTGTTAAGCCATAAACAATACATACAAACCAAAATAAATTGTCTTGCGCAATTATTTTCTTAACCGGAAGCAATTGAAACAATCATAGACATTATAGCACCGCAATTACACTGAATTTCGTTAAGCAAAAACACTTGATACCCAACAATAAAAAAGATACGAAACAATAATGCAAATAAATCGACACAGTTTTTCTTAAGCGGAAACAATTGAATCATACACACACACATCCATACACATTAATGGAACATATTGATTGTACCGAAATTCTGTTAAGCAAAAGCAAAATATATGCAACATAAACAGGCTTTTCTTAAACAAGAAAACGATTAACTAACAAATTCGTTACCTCAAATTCCGCAGCCTCTTCTCCCCATAAAGATATATCATTAAGAGCAAGTTCAAATAAGAACTCTCCCCCAGTGTGTTGTCATCTTCGAGCAAGTACAAAAGAACAACAACAAAAGCAACCTTTACCAGAGAAAGGTTGAAATTGTTTTAACTAATGCGTGCCAATAGCAAAAGTTGAAAACCCGAAAAACATATGTTATACTAAACACAACTCATGTAAACATAAATTTATTCAACATATTGTGACTTTTCACATATGAGTTTCAATTGGAACATCTTATGATCCTTTGATAAAGCCTACCAACATGGGCTAGAACTTAACCCCGCTAAATCAAAAAGCGACACGAACCATAAGGGTCACATCATATGAGATCGAATATTAAGGTTAAAGAAAACCGAAATCAAACATCCCATAAACCGAATACACATAGGAAAAATATAAACATTCATTCACAGGCTATGTAATAGGTAACTATCACAATAAAAATTATTATAAAATAATAATTTTATTCATAAATAATGATAGTTTTATTTAAAATGGCCTTTCATAAATATTAGTACATTGAGTAATCTAATTTTAAATAAGAATTTAATCTTATTTTTGTTTTGCATGCCTTTTCAGAGAGTTCCTTGAGAAGGTTCTCAGCTTCTGTTAGATTCCTTTTACAGTAGTCTAACCCACTTTTATATTCTGCAAAATCTTCAGGCCATCTATAATTAGCAATAGATTGTTCATACCCAGAGATCCCCATTTTGGCAGCAGCAATATCATCTTTGAGTAAATCTCTTCTCCCAATGAGTTTCATTGTTCCTTCGAACAGGCTTGAAGCAGTGATTTTTGAGAGAGTTGTCTTGATGGGAAAAGAACAATATTCAGAGCATAGTACATCTTTCCCTTTCTCAAAGTATGTGGAGCTTGACTCGAGAATTCTCTCAATCTTTTCCACACAAAAATCACAGACAACATCACTACATTCTATTTTGCTTTACTAAGAAAGAAATAATATGTAGTACTTTCAAACGAGGTACAGAATTGCAAGACTTAATTACATCCAAAATTTATTCTGTTAGGTCTTCCTCACTTTCTTTATAAGGAGAGAGCATTGTACAATATCACAGGGTTGTTTTTAAGAAAGCTTGATATTGTAAGGAGAAGGAACATGACCAAAATTATGTATGTATGTATATATATACTTTAAAAAGGTTTAAGAAAACCTTCAAATTTCGGAAGTATTATTATACAAATAGGAAAGTCTACTTTTGATTACTTAAGAGTCAAAGCCCATCTTATGTATGCGAACATATTATTATGTTTTCTTTTCTTTTTTCTTAAAAAAATAAAAATAAAAAAAGATCGCGTATTAATAAGATTTGTGTAATCAGAGATTCCTGATTGACTTCATTTTTCTTTTTCCACTTTGCAGCAGATTGTCGAAAGATACATGTGAATCAATATTGCTGGATGACATTATATCCTTTTTGAGTCTAATAATTAGACGTTCATAGTCATCTTTATCTAAGGTCATAACATGATTGTTTACCTTAGTCTTGTCTTTAGATGACTCCTTTTTGGTTTTTACTTTAGACTTGGGCATCCACTTGTAGGATGATTTATGAAAATCTTTCATACCATGCAACATTGCATTTTCCCAAGTCGTAACATAAAACCCTCTATTTCCTTTGACAAAGGTATTACCCTTTTTATCATTGTTCCTTTTAGGATTAACCCTTGTAGGATGGGAATGTGAACCAAATAAATAATTCTTTTGTCTCATAATGGTACAACGATGATCTGATTTTTTTAGAAGTAAATTTACCCAATTCTTTTGACACAAAGGACAGATCATCCCGCATCTTTCGAATTTTACAACTCCTTTGCATATGACCTTTATTTCCACAATAGTAACAGTGCTTATTAAAAGGAGTGTAGTCTTTAGGATTACCTTTGTGAGATGTTCTGGCCTTATACCGATCTTTAATCTGAGACTTGGTATCATTATTTCCACAAATATTTTCTTATAAAATCTCACTCGAGCTCTTTGGTGAATCAGGAGCATCAGTTGTTTTAAGTAAATCCTCTGGTATGGAAGAACTTGCATCCTTAATAAATTTTATTTCCTTGTTGATTGAAGTAGTATCAATTCCCTGATATCCCAAGCCAGGCATATCACCATGACTTTTTCCTGTTTCCAACAAAGAAGATAAATTTATTGTGCCATCATTGAGCCTTTTTAATTTCGCAACTTCCTTTTCCAAGAATTTAACTTTGTCAAGAGCGTTGACAAGGTCGATCTTAAGAAGGTTTCTTTGGAAGAAACAGACTCCTCTTTTTCTCCACACATTAAATGTTGAGAATTAATCCTTGCTTCAGTTTCAACAAGTTTCTTATTCAACAGATAATGTTTCCTGTAAAGATTCTCATAGTCAAGAGTTTTTGAGTTCAGGTTTTCTCTGCAGTCCTTCAGAAGATATCGAGCATTCTGATATCCAGAATAAAATCCAGAGAAATCTTTCTCAGTTTTCTATTTTCTCTGTAGAGAGGAACAAGAAGTCCAAATACATCTGAGGTGGATAGCCTTTTTGTAGAAACAACACCTAATAGTGAAGAGAATATAGAGATATCTTCTTCTACATCTTGATCAATTTCTGAATCACCATCTTCAAAAATCTCATCAAGTTGCTTTTCAAGGCAAGTTTGCCAGTCATCAGAATCTTCATTATACTGATCACTTTGTTCAGTAGATTCGCAGAGAATGACTTTATTAGGTGTTGATTCTTCATTCTATTTTTTGTTAACTGAATCATTTATAGGTTCCACTGTAACCATTTTGATTCAATTCTTATAGGTTGGATTGCACCAAACACAGATTGTTAAATCTTTTCGTGTTTGCCTGCTCTGATACCAATTGAAAAGACGAGGGTACCAAAATACACCATAATCTTTTTGTTTCAACCTATAAGTCCTCTTACCAAGTGTGATCGTCTATGGACAAAGTTGAGACAATACAACAACTTTGGTATTCACACTTTGTGTGATTATCTAGGGATATGAGATCAAGAAAATACGACAAACAAAGTGTGATACTTGATAATAAGTTCTGACTTAACCAAAATTTATAGGATCACTATCAAGTATAACGGAGTTAACGTAAAGTGTAATTTACTTTAATTATAATAGAACAATTATAATGCGGAATTATAAAGTAAATGGCACAGCAAGATTTTGTTAACGAGGAAACTGCAAATGCAAAAAAAAACCCGGGACCTAGTCCAGAATTGAATACTCTTAGAATCAAGACGCTATACAAAATCTACACCAACTTCGTATTGTTGAGACCAAGCAACTACCCCTAGTTCACTTAGTTTCCTCAGTATCCCGGCGCTTCCGACTTCGAGAGTCACGCACTGGTATAATTCCTTTGGATCGTATTCCAAACAGTAAAGGAGCAACAAATCTGTTTGGTAACAACTCTATTGATTCTTTTCAAGATAAAGATATCTCAATTCATACGCAAAGGCTCTTCAGTTTAATCTAATAAACTCCTTTGCCTGGTTAGATCAATCTAACTTTAACTATCGAAGTAGTCAAGTTTAGATTCGCAATCAATCAATATAGATCTCAAAGAGAAACTATAAAGCGATGCCGATCTCACGCAACTAATCAATCGATTATATCCGATTCTAGTTGGATCCCAGTCGATCAAGGTTTGTGCACACAATAAGATACGAAAACCAATAAGAAATCTTCTTCGTCTTCAAATCTTCTTTATCTTCAAATAACCTGCACAACACCACTTGAATCTCTTGTGATCAATCACACACAGAATGGAATCTGTTAACAATGGATTATCACAAGATGTCTTTAGATCTAAAAACAGTTCTAAAGATCCCATCGATACTTCGATCTAGTTTGAGTGAATCTTATATCAGAAGAGAAGATTCTCAAGAATAAGCAAACTAGGTGCAATCAAAGTTTCAACAACCGTTAGTCAATCAAAAACTAATAACACTGCAATTATCTAGTTTCCCACCAACGGTACTCGTAGAGCTTCTTGATCCCACAGAAGTCTTTAAACGAGCGGTCTTAAGAGATTTCACCTTATTAGAATACTTTCCTCTCCAATCAGACGGCTCCACCAGAAACAACAAGAAATGAAGTTTGCCTGGCTCTTAGGATAGTTTGATAAAAATGCAAACTCAGGTATTTATAGACCAAGGATGTTTGGACATCAAGGAATTTCCAAAACCGAAAATATTCTCAAGATATGCAATGAATGACAAATTCGGTTTTCCTAATTCCAATAAATGCTTGTCCAATATTTCTGAAATCTCTCAATAGAAAATCTCTAATTAGTAAATGCACATTACTAATTTTATTCTCTAGAGATATGCATTTAATTATTGGTAATTTAAGCATGTAAAACCAAAAACCTTAATTTAAAGATTCTTAATTTATTTCGGCACAGGATCTTCTTGAGTACTAAGGAATATCTTTGACCAATAAATGATAAGAGTTACTGTATGTGCTCAAAGTATGTTGACATCTTTTCACTTTAAATCCTTATTTCATATTTACATGGATGTAAATTCTTGGAATCGGTTATACCACACTTCCAAACAAGTTTAGAATTGGTTGACCTGTATTCCAAGATTACAATATGATTGATCAAATACCAAATCACGTACATGGGTCCAATCAGTTCTACCAATCACTAGGATCGGTTATACCTAATTATGGAAATACTTGTGATCGGTCATACCAGTCACTAGGATCGGTTACACCAGTTACAAGGATCGGTTACACCAATTACAAGGATCGATCATACCATCACATGGTGATTACTTATGATCGGTTACACCAATTAATAAAACCAGTCATACCAAATCATAAGTCAGGCATTGTGATTAGTTATACCAAGATACATAACCAAGATTAAGATTGGTTCTACCATCTCACACATATTGGTCATCCAAAGATTTGCAATGAATAGCTGAACCAATAAGCCTAATTATTTCCCTTTCGATTCACGAAACAAGTTCATGAATGTACTTCCTTTAAACGAATGTAAAACATTGTTTCCTTGGATGAAATATTCACCATAACCCTTTCACATAATCATAACAGTATATACAAGATTATGTCGATGTCATATCTACGAATTTCAAAAGATAAGCGTTATACTTCGTAGTCTAATTCCCTAATATTATGATCATACAATTATGACCATGTCACATCACTAGAGTATTATACAATATGTACAATAAATACAGCTTCGCAATAATGTTTTCAATATAGCACGACTTGAAAGATACGTTAGGAATGAAACAGTTCAAATCAATATTACTAACCTCAAGTGGAAGGATGATGTCGTCGTTGTAGTTCGCTACTTCTTCACATTCTTCAGGTTTTCGGAGTAATACTTGTATGTCTCAACATTCCTAGACTTTCTAGTCTAACCTAAATGAAGTTGACTCTAGTATTTAATCAAGCGACTTTAGATGAGTTTTGACACGCTAAAATATGACAACCAAACTTGACATACCAAGCTTGGTGATTTCAACCGAGCTATGCTCTAACAGTTAGACTCTTGGATCATTGGTCTAGCAGGAAAAGATGTGGAACCAAGGTTAAGTATTCTACATACTTCACCTCTACATCTACAACATGCTTCCGTTCATAGTAAACAAGAATAGATGAAGGATAATCACAACCCACAACAATCTCAACCAACACTTTAGAAAAACTCATTCTAGCCCTAGTAGTTGTGAGCTTATCCATCATAATCGGCTTACCAATTAAACTTGTAATTTTAGAAATTGCCTTAGCATTCTACATATGTAACGGTCTCCTTAATTTACCCTAGTAGGTATATATTTCATATCTGCAATCTCTTGTTCAATCAGAGCATTCAATTGACGGACAAAAAACAATTGTTGCGATATATAAACAGGTGCATATTCAATAGCAGCTAAACGATCTGATTCATCCTAAAATTCAAAAACATAGAGAGACTCACTATGAATAGTCATATGCATAGCCCTTTTAACTCTCCAAGCTCTCTGCAAAGTATTTTCACCAGCATATAAGGAAGTTTACGGCCAACAAGAGCTCCAATAACCAGGTCTTTACAATGATCTAAATCCTCTTCAACATCATTGAAAACAATATCAGCAACCCTTTTACCATCATCCTTTCCAGGGTCTTCAAACTCAAAAGAAGAATAAGGAATCAATTCCTTCTTCTTCGCAAAAAACTTAAAGCAAACAATATTTGACCTAAAAACCCTAAAAGTACCAGATTGACACCCTCCTACACCAGATCCCTCTACCTGAAGGGAGGATTTAGGTAAAGGTACACCCCCTATAAAACTCACAGGACCTCCATCATCAACCATGATGAAGAAATCACCAGAAGAAAATCAAAAATCGAAGAAAAAACGAAAACCTAAACACCATGACTTTTGATCAAAATCGCCCGGCCAAGTCAAGGTCGCCAATAACTAGAGTAAAAGATGGGTACAACAACCAACCAATGCAGCTCATGGGCATGGAGCAGGTGCCATGCTCAGTATCCATCCCCGCGGAGACAATCCCTTGCCAAGTGTTCAAAATACCTTTCACCCGTTAAAAGTTAAGACCAATGTAACAAAATTGTAACTTGGTGAGAGGAGGGTGCCAATACGAAAAGAAAAGGTTTAGAAAACGTAATGAACGTGAAACTTGAAGTAGACTCTAGGGAATCAGGGTTGCTGACTCATAACTGATTTTACTTTTAAAGATAGAGACGGACTGATACATTAAGGAGTTAGGGTTTTTACATTTCGATTTTGTGTGTGAGAATTCAAAAGGAAGTTGAAGAAGAATAATCTTGAGTTCCATTTAATGGAGGAAAATAATCAATCACCACCAGGTAAGAAAGAACCAGAAGTTGCAGAGAAAAAAGAAGAAGTCAGCGGAGGAGGAGGTGGTGGTTGGGGAGGTTGGGGAATTTCTCCATTTTCTGTTTTATCAGATCTTCAGAAAGCTGCTGCTGTTGCAGCTGAAGAGATTACTCGCAATGTATGTATGCCCCATTCTTTATTTCTTTTGCGTTTTTTAGTCCTAAATTTTAGGGTTTGTAAATTGCAAATTTTGAAATCAATGCAACACATTACTTTGAATCTAGTATTAAACTTGTCATAGGTTTGAGTTTCAGATCTGCTCTTTAGATTTGAAGTTTTAATTGAAAAAGGTAGTGTTAATCTTATCTGGGAATGACAAATGCTGCTGGGATGCATTTAGTTTTCCAGTCTTCTGTGTCATTTACTCTACTGTTTGAATTGATTTTAGATGAAGAATTGATTTTAAGTACTTTAGGCATGACCTATGAATTTGAAATATTCCTCTTGTTAATACTGTGTTTATTAAATTTCCTTAAGAAGATAACAAATAATTATGAAAGGGTTGTGGTTTTATTGATGGTGATTAGGCATGCATTAATAGATCTCATACTTATGAGATATTGTTCTGGTGGATTGTGCATGTTACACTTTAAATTAGTGTAGTAGTCTTGTGGTCTAATTAAAGCTTTCTTAGATTTTATTGTACAGTCTCGAAGTGTAATTATATAATTTACACTGTTTTGTGGATCAGGCAGCTGCCATGGCTAAGAGTATCGGAGAAGATATGCAATCATCTGCTGACACAGAACCCTTGAAGGAGGAAGATGAGTCTGATGATCCAACACCTGCAGAAGATACTGATGAAGATGATGATAAGCGGCGAAAGTCTGCTCTAGATAAATTGGAGAAGGCCAGCGAAGATTCTCTCTTGGGTCAAGTAGGTTTTTCTTTTCATTTCTTTTCTTACTTTTCACAATTGAGCTTTTAAAAATATATATATATAAAGGAAACAGGTTCTGAATTATTTGTGCGCATCTAATCCATTCATAAGGTATGTGCATCTTAACATTTCTGCATGACGCTGGTTCATGTGCAGGGTCTTAAGGTTCTTGACAGCTCAGTGGAGAATTTTGCTTCCGGAGCATGGCAAGCATTTGGCAATGCATGGAAAGGAGGTTCACAGTTCGTCCATAAGTATGTGTGCATTATATCTGGATAAGTTTGTTATTTATTTGCTTTGCTATACTGAGTTGGAAGGACTCGGTATCACACTTACAGTGTTATACAAGTTCCCTAATTTATAAGAACTTCTTTCTTACATTAATTAATTTCTTCACATAATCTTTTTGTGCCTCATGGGTTGCTCTCTTATTAATATTTAGTGCCTGATATTCAGGTTAGAGAGCTCTGCTGCAAACATTGCAGAATCCATTCAGCATACCAGTCTACCTGTCACACCTGGTTCTGTTGCTCCATCTCTAATAGAGGTGGGCATTTGACTCATTTCTTTCCTATTACCGATCCTGTTGAGGTTCTTATTCTTACCATCCTGTTACAGAGTGGAAAAGCATTAACCTCAAAGGGCATACAAGTGCTTGAGCGAGTGGGTAAGGAGACTATGGATCTACTTATTACAGAGACTGGTATGGAAGTTGATAAGAATCCCGAAGCTGAGCAGCAAGCAGACGAAGAGCAGCTTTTCGAGGAAGTTTCATTTGATCGATGTTTCTATATCTATGGAGGTCCTGAGCAGTTGGAGGTACCCTTCTTTATTAGCTTAAATGGTTTGTTGCTGCAACAATGTCTATGTATGTATTTTCAAGGTGTTGAATTGGGATAAATTTGCAGGAACTTGAGGCATTATCCAGTCATTATACATTGTTATTTAACAGGAGGAAAGCAAAATTATCAGCAGAGCAGAAATCTTTCTATGAAGGAAAGCTTAAACAGGTTCAACAGATATTCAGTTTAAGTACTGAAGGTGATGATAATGGTGCTGATTCTGACAAGGGGAAGAAAGTTGAGACTGTCGAGGGATCTGGCGATGAGATGAAAAGTTTACGTGATGCCAGTGTCAGTAAGGCTGCCGATATGGCTGCTGGGTAATGACTTGCTGTCTAAATTGTTTGGTTTTCTGTATATTTAGGTAAAATGTGTATCATGCATGCCAGGGGATCCCGTACTTTATCAAGATTTTCCCTTACGAAACGGAACAAGTAGTGGTAGGCACATGTCTGGTTTATCAGAGAGCTCCCTGCAAATGCTGCTCTATAGCAGGGCTGTTTCAGCATCTTGCTTCTAAACTCAGGATATTAAGTACTACATGAGATATGCCTCCTAGCATGTTTCTTGCTTGTTTTATGATTCAAGTTTTTTCGAGCATCGAGGTCTGAAAAGAACAGAGTTATAAATAGAGGTTATATTGTTCTGGAGATGGGATGTTATACCTTGTTTGCTTTTGTTGCTGTTCCTGACGCATCCTCTTGAATTTATGCAGGTTCGCAACTAGCCTAGCTGGGATAGCTGCAAATGAAATAATACAGAGAACTGCTGGTAGACTTGAGGGAATTCATTCTGAGGGAGTCCATGTATGGGCAATTGTCACAATGTTTTGCATCTTTTTGCCTTTAGAGTTTTTGAGGCCCTATTACACTGTAGAGCACTAATTTTATGTCTTTCATGCAGAGACTCTCAGAGTTATGCTGTTCTGCTGTTACTCAGCTTTTCATGCTTGGAAAATCTATTATCTCAAGTGCAAATAAAGCACAAAATGAAGAAACGGAGCAGGAAGATATGAAGATTGAATGGCCAGAGGATTCTGTTGAAAGAGCCAAGCTCATCAGATCAAAAGCACAGTCAATGGCAGGAGATGTTGAATTGGTATCAAATAGTTTTATCACTGGTAAACTATAGTGCATGCTCCCTGTTATCATCTCAAGTATGAAAATTAATTTTTGTTTGTTTGTATTTTGTATTTACAGATTACATGTTTTTGCTTTCCCACAGGTATATCCGATGTAGTCGAAGCCTACCAAGCTGCGATAAAAGGTGCAATTGCTAATGCTCATGATGGCCTTCCACAAACTTCAGTGCAGGAGAAAGCTGATGCCATCTCTGATCATCTTCATGCTGACCAGGCTACTGCTTTAGACAAAATTCAGGAAGGGCTTCAGTTCTTGGCATTTGTGGTCATCTCTTCCTCCATGCCCAGTGCTTGAGATTCAGTAATTCAGTAACTTACTCTTGTTGTTCTAGTTTAGATTTTCATTTGTAAATAGTTACACTTCAACACAGGCTTTTGTGAGTGAATCATTTTCCATACCACAACACTTCACTCTGTTTGAATTTAAAGTTACAAACTAACTTGAAGGAGGCATTTCCTCGTTCTGAAAATCAATAATGAGTTCTAAGATATTATGCCATACAGGTGTTGTATTTTTTATTAGTGTGAAATTTTCACAAGAGTTTGAAATGGAATGTCAGCTTGGTTAAGGTGTCTGTTTGCATAACTGTGGTTCACATATTCATGGCTAATACATTTGTTTAACTTGGTTAGAATTGTTTTCATCCCCTGCCTTTTGTCATGAATATTCATCTATTTAATCCATTGTCTAAATTGTAGTTAAAAGACAGCAGTTATCTAGTGGACCTGTAATTTCTTACAAAAATCACAAAATCTAGAAATTTTCTGATGATTTCTACAAACAGATATAAGTTCCCCAATTTGATTCAGACAACAATTTTGATTTTGTGATTATAATATCTGTGGTAACAACAAAAAAAGATGCATATAAAATTTCTCTTGAGCTATTCTTAAATTGAACCCAGAATTGAAGGAACATGGTGCTAAGCTCAACCCTTACTGAATCTCGGGATCCAATTCCGTTGCCAAGATAAAACCAACATGGTGCCGAATGACTGAAAGATGGAGTCGTTACATTTACACTTAGTTTCTGTGCTAATCACGATGACCTATTGCTCAGAGCATAGCATTGATCGGAAGGGTTGGCATTGTGTCATTATGTGCATTGCATGACCTCATGTTTTCGCTGATGATCTCAAAATCCTATTCTTGCATCATTGACACTGTATGCACACATGAGTCATGACAGGAAAACACTATAACTCATCAAAATCTCTCCTGCTCTGCTCTAAGGTCAAACCTTATGGATCACTAAGCGCCTTTCATACGTTCCTTTAGATTTCAACAGTGCATTACCTGTTTGAAGCTTTACAAGAAAAAAGAAAGAAAGAAAAAGAGATAAAAATTCCTTCACCTTTAAAAGGGCTTAAAAATCAGAGGATTTTCAGATCCCAACAATACCATTCTGGTTATTGCTTCATATGTAGAACTGCATAAATAGATGACTTATTCTATCTCTTGCACACCAATGAAGATGGACAGTACCATTAAAAAGACCATTTCCAGTGTGCAAGAGATGGAATATACCATATACCCATGTCATTTTTTCACTTACCCTTCCCCCTTCTCTAGCCTATCTCTCTGTACTACTCTCTTTTGGATATAGAAAATCTACCTAAAGAAAACTCTTCTAAATGCTACGCTTGCTATAGTAGTTATAGAAGTTGTTTACTTCTCAGCTATGGATATTGACTATATATAGCATTTCCTCAGATTTCAGTCACTTGGCCTCATTTGGTTCCTTTATTAATTAGAAAAGCTGGAAAAGTAATTATATTTAAACCAATAAAAACAGACGCATGAACAGATCGAAACGGCACCCTTTCCATTGAGTGTTGGTCCCATCCAGGATCTCATACTTCAATGCTTTTGGGTCTTTTTTGATCTCTCAACTTTGCTTCAAATAGCAAGATTCATATGCGAATGATGGTACCCCACCTCTTAAACTTACTCAAATTGATTGTCATTCACAGTTCTTGAATTCTCAAACTAAGGTTATGCTAATACACTTTTCTCCTTGTGGTTTTAGAGTTAATTTGTAGCTAAACTTGATAATGTAACTATGTTAAAATAACTGAGATTTTATGCACGTGAACCTCCGAATCACCCATTCTCATGTTTAATATGTCATCCCCAAGATAATCGCCGTGCACCAGGAATGTAAGGGTGAGCCGGAGGAAAGAGTTGATGTCTAGCACATTTGGGAGCAAAATGCTCCATGACCTGTACATCACTGACTGCTGCAGTACTACTACTAATGTTCATTGCTAAAGTGTAATTCAGGTGGGGGACGTGGGAGTAGGGTCTTTCCCTGTCTAGATTTACATCTTAAAGTTGGTATTTTTGTGCTTGTATTCTTACTGAGAATTGAATCTTGGGCACTAGGGTCAAGACATTCTCTGAGGGCTCACATACAAATGCAGAGATTATTTATTGTTATACTCAGCTCAGAAGACACAATTTTCTTCTTTGCTTTTTTCAGGGTTCACCAATAAGTGCCTTTTTATGGAGTGCAAAATTGTTTTCAGACTTTTAGCACTGTGAAAGCCTTCCAGGTTCCATCTTTTTTCATATCTTTGTCCAAAAGTAAAAGCTGAAAAACAACAAAGTAGCATTGTCTGTCAAAAATCTTTTGCTTGATGGGAATCTTTGATTCACTGGTAACTGAAACAAGTACTAGCAGTGAAATTTATCATACTTGTGAGCTGTATCTACTTAGTAAGTGATGTGAAAGAGGAAGGAGAGAGCTCACTATGTTTTTCCTCTTTGTAGTGATTGTGTCTTTGGAAAGAAATGCAGGACATTGTCCCTTGATCAACAGTGCTATACTTGAACAGATATTCAAAGCCGGTTATAGAGTCCGGAGACACATTTGAAAGGATTAGAGAGGTGGGCGAAGGGATCAAAGAATGCGCTTCATGCGAACCTAAAGCTACGAGTCTTTAATCTTTCCGTCGTTTGACTGACGGATATGCATGACTGCCTGGTAGAGTAGTCACATTGGTCAATACTTAGCACCTAACGTTCTCGGCAGTTCGTATAACAAACTTTGGTAACAAGAAGAAAGAACTTTGGGAAACATAATCAATGTGGATATACCATAATGATTTAACTATTTAACATGGAAATCTCAGACTAGACTATTACAAGTTTAGTTCACAGATCTAACACAGTAACACAACTAACAATCCTTCTATATGTATATTATTATATGTAGATCACTAAGTTATGAAATAAGATAAATACTTCATAATTCTACAAGATATGAAGATCGACCATATTGAGTTGAGCTTTCAGCCTTTGGTTAGTTGGGCTTAAAGAATTTAAGCTTCATTCCGCTGTTGACCATACTCCAGACACCGCCTACAGAGAAAGCCAGGCTAAAAGCAACGCCCAGCCAACCAAGAGTCCAGTTGAAATACCAATTAAAGCTGAACTTTTGAGGCTTCTTTATCAGAATCCACATGAAGCAAGGGTAAGCAAAGGTGACAGGAAGAGTAAGACCACCCATTAAACCGGCTATGCTGGAGAGAAATGGAAGAGCTATCCCAATGAAGAACGAGATGAAGCCATAGAAGATTCTGAAACCGGATCGGACCCAAAGTGAGCAAGGACGGTTTGTACGGCTTGTGTAACCAGCTTCGAAACTGTCGAAAACAGGCATGGAATAAATCTGGAAGCTACTGAGGCAGTTGAATACAACTAATAAGAAAGTTGCTGCAAGTAGCACTCGTGGAATGTCTTGGCTATGAAATACATATAAAGCATTTAGGATCCCTCCTGCGGGCATCTACAGATACATCCAAATTCTGAATTAGGTAGATGCACCGAGTCACGAAGTAATTTAAAGCATATGTCAACAATAGATGAAAATTTCAGTTGGCCATTAGTCAAATTATACAAAGTTTTGTAATGTCTCTCCTACAACTGAATCCAATCATCTTCCAAAATAATTATAATGTAACTACAGTTTTTTTTGTAGGGAACATATTTTGCCTAGTTTGTTGGGTGTAGCCAGCACACTGCACTCATGTGTATTTTGGGGATTTATGTACACAGACTACAGAAAAACAAACTTAGGGAATTGATGCACCTGCTGCCATATACCCCAGGCATATATTGAAATACTTGGTTAAATCTGACAAAATCAGGAGGGAAGTTGCAAGATAAATGAACTTACAAGGTTTCCATAGGCCCAAAAGCCTCCGATGGAGACAGGGAACACACACATGGCGATCAACCAATAGGCAATCTTGGCTCCTCTCCACATCGGGACATGTGCTGGATGCTTAAAAGTAGATGGCATTGTTGACTGAAAAACCAACAGAACTTCGTTAAAGCCTCTCCAATGGCCAAAAATACAGCATAGAATTTATCACTACTCTCCCAACAAGGAAACCAGTGCAATAGAAGATTAAGTGCAAAGTATGGTCAGTTGTCACTTGTCAGTAAAAAGAGAAAGTTACAGTTTATACTACCAAAGACATTGGAGAGTTGATATAGTCCCAATTCAATAAGGGGTTATACCTGAATCTCCAGAGCGAGATTATGTCCTCTGAAGGCAAATGCTACAATTCCAAGTGCATTCATGACTGAAAATACTGAAGTAGAGAAAGAAGGAGATGAAAGGGGTTGGTATGAGAGGGATGGTGGTCTAGGTTGGCTAACAGAGAGAACCCAGACCATGGTGGAGTAAGTAATAGCTGTCACTGCTCCTATCAACGACAACCCTGCAATTGAATTGAGGTTTGGAAGTTGAGACAGAACGATGCATAGCGTAGTGAAAACCAGATACCATTCAATGGTTGTTAGAGGATTTGTGGTGCAAAGGGGGCCACACACTATCTGGAAAAAGAGCTTCATGGTTTCTCCTCCAATAAGAATAAGTGCAGTTGCAGTTCCCGCTGATAAATAAATTGTTGGAAACAAAGCAAGCCATAAACCCAGCCTTTCTCCTGAAAAAGTAACAAGAACACAATGAGAGCAATAAAAATTATTATATAGTCGGACTGGAACTAAACAAGAGGAGTACTGAATTTAGTTTCAGGGATCAATAAAAAAAAATGCCGAGAATTTTTATTAGTCTCACCAAATGCAGCTTGAGCAAGCTCTACATATCTATTGTATCTCTTCCCTGGTACTGCTTCATGTAGCTGGACTAGTATCCACAAAGTATAAAGTTGCCAAACATATGCGATTGTCAACGAAATCATCCCCCAACTCCTGCAACATTTGCCCAAATAAAAATAATTAACTTTCAAAAAAATTATGCTAATTAGGTGCGAAGTAAATGATTTTAGCTACTTGCTTTTAGGAATATGAATGAAAAGTTTTATGGCAGCAACACACGTTTTGTCAAGTGATGGAGACTGATAAATTTACTGGACTGGTAAATCATTTTCACACTGAAGTTGATGATATGACTGAATGAAAAAGTTGAAATGCTGTAGACAGAGAAGGTACAACCCAAGATTGCTTGACAATTGACAAGTAATTCAGGCACATCAAGAAGCACTAGAGCTACAGTTTCAAAAGAAACATAAATATAATAAACAAGCGCAACAAGACAAACAGAAAAAAGCCTAGATAGAAAAGAACAGTGAACATTTAGACACTCAAGAACAGTACTAAGCAAGATAAATAGAGATGGATAGACCCACAGGTATCATGAATGACATATTCAATACACAAAAACAGAAACAGAAAATTAATGAACTATTTATGATCTTCCCCTTAACATTTAAAACTTAAAAATGAGGTACAGAACAGAAGAACCCCTTTCAAAAATTTAAAGGAAAAGTTTAAATGCATGAGAAGAAATTTTAAGTACTAGAAACCCATTTCTACTGATTAAAGGAAAAGTTGAATCTGATGCCATGAATCTTCTAAAGTGAAAGGAAATCACTTAAAGTACAAAACTTAACTCAAAAATTAATTTTGACAAACCCCATTATCAAGATCAAGAGAAATTAAGAGAGAGATGGAGAACATACCATCCAAGATAAGAGAAGGCAACAGGCAGGAGAAGAGCTTGAAAACCAATACCAGCATTAAGATTGTGAAAAGCAGCATAATGAGCATTACCATTTCTAGATTCAGTAATGGGTAGCCAAGCGTCTTGAGAGTTAAGTTTAGTAAGATGGCCTACTTCTTCCAAATAACTCTTCATATTTATATAAACCTTCTTCATTGGTGTACCAATAGGACTTAAAAATCTTGGTGAAATCAGAGATGTAGGAGTCCATGCATTTGAAGATGATTTCATCATGGGTCTTCTACTATTTGGTGATCTTGTACCTGATGGTGTTAATCCTTCAGGTGTAGACATTCTTGGTGTTACTGGTATTGATACTACTTCTGTTGTTGTAGTAGTAGTAGTGAAGTATTCTGGTGCTTTTGTTGTTTCTTGTTGCTCCATTGTTCATCCAATAAACTCTACTACCCTCACAATGTAAAAGAAAAAAACCCTGTAATCTCAATGATGTATAAACTCTATGGTTATTGTTTTTGTGAGAAATCAATGTGTGAAAGAAAGGGTTTTTGTTCTGATTTCTTTTCTTTTCACACTCTTGTTATTTATTCAGATTGCTTTGCTTGTAGGAGAGGAGTGTTATTATGGGAGAGTATGACTCAGAGTGGTTTGTTTGATCAGAGAAAGTCAGTGATGAGAGTGATTTTTGAGTTTGAGTGAAGTGGGAAATGAATGAAAAAGAGAGAGTATGGGGGTCCAAAGAAGAAAAATACATAAAGTCAGTGAGAGTAAAAGAGCGTATGTGAGAGAGAATACAAGGAAGGTCAGTAATACGGCTTTTTTACTGTAAATGCCCATGAGGCCGTGACTCGTCCCATACCCACTTGCTTGTTTGCTTATTTGGGATTTTCAAAGGTTGGGGACTTGGGTGTTTTCAGTAGCTTGCAGAAAACATGAACAAGAGCTAATCTTCTGCTAACATTTTGGCAATTCTTTAGGAGCAAAAACACTAATCTTCGACTAACAAATTTTATTTTGTAGATCTCCAAGTAGACACATTTTACCAACACTGTGAAGCAGCATTGCACCTCCAAGGAGAACGACTGAAAAACGTTAGTGTAAAACTTAACTGGTAGCTTCAATAAATTCAAGGCTTCATCTCTCTGTATAGTTCTTTTCTTTGTTTCTTGACTTGGATTTATTGAAGGGAACTTAACTTTCTTGTTGTCCGTTCGGACCATTTCCTTCTTTTCAGTTATTATTTTTTATTTCTCTTCTGACTGGAGTCTGGACTCATGAGACTACGAGTAATGTGGGGTCATTGATAGAGTATCAAAGAAGATGTTATTGATAGAGTGAGGTGGGCAAGGCGAGTTATACCAACCCTTGACCAACTGGACACATTCCAAGGTTCAAAGTTGGTTTCGTCAACTGAAAATGGGATTGCTCTGTCTCGGTGTGAGTCCCGGCATTCTGCCGGATGATCCACCGTCCACTTCCACACTGTATCCGATCCATTTCTTGTTTCCGTTGACCGAACCAATCACAATAATCGCTGTTTGTCTAGATTCCCACCGTTTCCAAGAACTATACTACTAATATACTAGTAGTGTTGATCTACTTAGCTAGTACCGCCATTACAGTCTTGTTCTCAAAAAGGGTATCTTCTCTCTCAAGTTCTCCCAAGTCCCAATTATATTGTGGTAATTTTAAGGTGAAAAAGAACAGGGTACTGACACAAAACATGTGCTTGCTTTGCTCAGCGTATAACAGGGAATGCCAAAATTATATTTACTCGTGATCGAGGGGGTTTCATGAAAGGAATAGTTATTTGAATATCATAACATTGTTAATACGTATGGTTTTGACTGCATGTATAATATCGTATCAAAATTATGGCCCCGATGAGTAGATTATTAACAAGATTTGAACTTATTCAAATTCAAAAAACCTTTTTCTTCTTCCCATTCTCAGCTAGAACGGCTCTCCAAACCTATGCTTATTCCCACAAAATTATCGGATCATATTATGCGATGTAGTAGAACGTCCGGACAAAAATACTCTATAAGAGCAATTTGAATGGAAATTCGATTGTTTGCATCTCATGTGGATGGACAAATTCACTTCTATATAGTGGGAAAACTGGTTACCGAGACAAATAGATATAGCTGTTCCAAATTGGTGTGGTCGTAGAAGATTGAGCGAGACTCGTCTCAACCTGATTCGATCATACCAAGTTGATGTGGCAACAATCATTTTGCAACAGCCAAATAGCTGCCATATTTCTCATCATGTTCACAACAAATTCATTTTTCTCTACATATTTTCTACACAAATTCAAGATTCTCTACATATTTTCAACAAAAATTCAATATTCTCTACATATTTTCAATCCAATTCAACACTTATTAAATTACAATGCCTCAATCTCAAGATATTAGTCGAAAAAGAAATAGAAAACCACCTAGAAGTAAACATAATTAAGCTCTACCGAGGAGCCAAGAAGATTCAGATTGAGAGAACAATGCCACTCTACTTTCCGGTCAAGAATTAGCATCACGTTAAGGTCATCAATCTACAAAAATAGAGAGGGATGGTTCTCATCAAAAGCCAAGAGGTGGTTGGTACGAAGTGAGCAAACTTTATGTAAAACTTCCTCATGGTGGTAAAACTATCGTCAATCGATTTTCTTGGATTACTTTGTACTATATTCCCTAGCTGATAAGTGCATATTTTATATATTTTTAGCGTCAATTCCATGCTAGTAATTGCTTATATTCTTGCAAATTATTGTATATTATGTTTGTTTTTCTCTATTTGTGTTTTATTAGATGAATCATTCAAAAGAAGTGAATTGACACTTAATTGTGCAAGGAAAGAAATTAGCTATAAGTGGAGAAGGGTCAAAGACCAAGTGGAACTCGTTCGAATCTAGGAGTTCTCGCTAACTTCTTGAAGAGAGCGGAAAGACGAAGCTAATGGCAAAAGAATGGAGTCATTCCGACATTGTATGAAGAAATTACAGGCGTTCGAAGCGAGTCAAAGTGCGGAATTTCTGATGCACAGAATTTATAATAGCACTCGCCTGAATTACTCAAGGCAGCCACAGTACAAGAACTGAACTGTCAGTCTTCTTGGGGCACCACCATTTCATTATCTTCTTCACGAGACCAAACCAAAGTCTGTGATGGTGGAACGAGTCTGGATGATAGAGAAGATGGAACTGATGCCATTGATACTTGCGAGTCTGCTGCCATTGGTACTAAGAGATGTGGAAGTTAAGAAGATGACGAGGTTAAAATATGGTAAGGGAAGAGATGGAGTACGCTGCTGCTATTGGCAGTTAACGGAGTTATGCAGTGATGTTTTTCCAGTGATGATGAATGAAGGTGAGCTCGAGCGTAAACAGAGAACAGGTATTGACAGTGACAGAGAAGGACTCGAGTCTGAAATGGGTTTGATGTTGAGCTCGAGAGACAGTGAGGTGAAGGAAATTAGTGAATCTCAAGTTGAAGGGAGATGTACCTGAGTTATGGATTGTTGGGTACTGTCGACGGAAGGAGTAGCAGAGCTTGGCTGCTCTTAGAGATCGATGGAAAGGGAAGTTTATGGAGTTGTAGTTGAGAGGAGCTGGTTGCGATAGAGAAGAGCAGCACAGACGTGTTTATAAAACTCAGGAAGTTGGAAAATTCACGGAGGGAGAAGTGGTCGTGGGAGTCGGCCAAGAAAATAAAAATCCCGGGACTTTGAAATTTCACGGAGATATTAGTGTCTGTGATTCTGACGAGAGGAAAGTAAGAATCCAGGGAAAAATAATTCTCACGGAAGGATGTGTGGTCGCGGGAGAGTCAGGTGAAGAATAGGTTGTCAGCTCTGGAAAACTGACAGGCTAATCAGGACTAAGCCAGGATTTTGGGTTGGACTTCTACCTCCTGTGTGAGCTCATGAGGACTGTTTGGACGTAAGTTGTGCTTTTAGACGAGCTTTGCATGATTTTGGTGTTAGCTTGGCTAGTTTTGGCAACCAGTTGACTGGGATTCGAGCACGGGCACAACTACAATTTGGATACCTATAAAAAAAGAGTTTCTAACATATATCTTTTAATCGTTGATCAAGCCTTCAGAGAGAAACTCAAGAGAAGAAAAGCTAGGGTTTTGGAGCGTTCTTCATCACCGTAACTATTTCTTTTACTTTTATCATATGTATCTCATGGGTTTCACTAATCCCATGAGTAGTTAAACTTCTTAGTGATTGGGGATGAATTCTAAGTTCTAGACATGATTTGAGTTATTATATAAATCTATTTTGAAGTTCTTCACATGATTATTGATTGTTTATATTAATTAGAATATTTATGATTGATTGATAGATAGATTATTTAGGTGGCCAACTGAATTAATTTGTTGATTCAATCAAATGCTAGTATTGAGTTATGAGATAAGTAATAGTCGAATAATTCATACAAAAGTAGAGAACACAAGACCTTGCAGAGGGATTCTGTGTAGCAATTGTGTGTATAAACAACACTAGAAAGTGGACCTTGAGCTAAGAGTCTAATTACTAGGATCAATCTATAATTCCCAAAAGATAAAGCATTCGACCAAATTACACCTTGAGTGAGCTACTACTAGGTGGTTTAGACGAATATAATCTGGTATTGGAGAGCTTCCGTACTCAGTGATTTAGGGAATTTAGAGGATAACACTGAGCTAGCTGCTATTCCATGGTTGGTAATAATATGTAATTAATTGTATTAATAGATGAATATAATAACTTGATGACGGTTTAGTAACGAATAAGGATTCCCTGATCATATTTCTCTCTATTGCTTGCAATCTTAATTACTTTTCATTGCTTTATTATTTATTTAGATTTAAAATCTTAAACAAAATCCTCTATTGTGACATTTTGACAACTAAATCTCCCTGCTCTTCGCGGGAACGAACTTGACTTTCATTGTATTATTTATTAATTAAGTGGATTTAAGATCACTAATTTGATTGCACCTATGACATGCATCAAATTTTGGCGCCGCTGCCAGGGAGCAGTCGGTAGCTTTAGTTGTTTCTTTTGGTTTTATTTTTGTTTTTTGATTTCGTTTTTAGTTTTTAATTTTCTATTCTAGAATTTTTATTTCAGGTACCAATCTTGGTGTTCATATGAATTGTTAGCAATCGATGAGAAGATATTTGATTATTCTCATGATAGTGAATTTATACCTACTTCTCTTCATTATGTTCTTTTTCCATTTATGTCAAGAGAAGATATACCGTCTATTGTAAGAGATGACAGAAAACGTGTTAATGTCACTTTCTAAGCAATAGTTTCAGCTAGAAGAAGCTGGTGCATCAGAAGAAACTCTTGGAGAAATTAACAAGGCCATACACATGGAATTTGAACGCCGTTGTGATGTTGGAGATTTTGAGGTTGACGAAGATTCTGATGAAGATGAGGAACCTTTGCAAATCCCTTGCAACAATGAGGAAGTTATTCCAACTCCGGATCATAATAAGGATCATTCGCCTATTCAAAAGGAGGATACTGGATATAACTTATTTGTTGTTTTAAACAGTGTAACATACTCACAAGAAGATCTAAGGATTTGTACCGAAGAGGACTTTCTTTGAGAATGGTCCGATCCTAATGATGAGAATGTTGAAGAGATGATGCTCGAGAATGGAACCAAGTTGAATGAATTCGTGGAAGACCCAATTAAGCTTGCCAATGATTATGATGTTAAGACTTTGGTTGAGGCAGAAAATGACAAAACATGGTTGCAAGGTTTTATAGAGAACCACGAGATACGAGAGGTAAGTAATTCACTTGGATTCTCTAAAGATGAATATGAATCCGTAATACGAGAGTTTTTGCAAGGTTTGACTAATCCTTTGCATATTGATTCTTCTCTTTTACCTCAATTATGCTTGGATGCATGTGCTTAGAAGTTTTATTGGATTACTTTGCTTCTAAATATCCACCATTGGAAATACTTGATTCTCACATTGTGCTGGTTCACCAAGAGGAATCCATAAAAGTTCCCAAATTATATGTTCTTTATACACTTCCAGGTGTAGAAAGGACTAAGTGTGGGGGAAACTTCTATCGAGTGATAACATCACTATTATTATTCTGTGCGAACATCGGTGTGAAGCAATTATTTTCATTACAGATTATTTTCTGGGTGGATCCTCAATGTTTCAGATTATTGGTATATGGGGAGGTTCAACGCGATAAAGTTCATGTAGACTCCCTTGAGTTTCAAGATTTACTCCCTCTGAAAGAGTAGTAAGGAGAATGCAAAGTCGGGCTGACGACTTTAAACCAAGCGCTAAATGGGAGGCAACCCATAGGTTTTGTATCTTAATCCCTTTTATTATTATTTTTAGTTTTTCAAATCATATTTGCATCCCCATGTTTAATTTTGTTGAGTCCGGAATCTATTTTAGAATGAAATTATGACGAATACCTTTCCGTCAGAAAAAAATCAGACTGCACATAGTTCAGTCCAGAGACCATAACTGTCAGACCATTTATCGAAACACAGTTTCCTTTTGACACTTTGTAGAAAATATGTAGGCGAACAACTTTTGTAAAATGGTGTTTTACCAAATTTCTTACCAATTTGTACAATTTTTATATTTTATCTGTTGTTACGTCAGAATTCATAATTTTCGGTTTTACACATTGAGGACAATGTGAAGTTTAAGTGTGGGGGAGTATTTTTCATATAGAGTTCTTAGCCTTTTTGAGTTGAATTTTTAAAAAAAATAAAAATAAATATTTTCATAAAACCTCCAAATTTTAAAGATTTTATAGTCACTAGCATACTTCTAGCTATGTTTACATAAGGAATTCTCACCGAAATAATGGAACTTAGAAGTGCTAGAGAATACTACATATTAGGTGTTATTAATCTTTGTGAGAAGTCATTTACTATCTGTAGCTCAACTTAACCATGTCGGTGGCGAAATATGTGCAGGGGAAATGAATTATTAGAGTTGATGATCAATCATTAGTGCAGACTACTTATTTTCACATCAACAGAGGCATCAAACTTTCAATTCTTTATAGCTGACTAAAAAGCTTTATTTTTAGTGTGTGTCACATTACGTTAATTCCAGGTAGAATGGTGAGATGCCCAACTTCACACCCTTTTTAGCACTATTTTTGATCTTTTGAGTGCTAATTTTGTCAATCATGAGGGTGACGTCTATAGATGAAAACCACCTTCTTGTAGTTTGATTTGTAGTTAGCACCATTCTCTCTCTAGCCAACAATAGGCCATAGAAACACATCATTATCAACAAGTGGAGCGACATCAAAATCTACAAGGAAAGTTGAAGACGTTTAAGGTTTACAAGCAACGATACAAGGAAGAGCAAATTTCATATCCAAGTAAAGCAACATACACTGAGCAGATTTTTACATACATGTTGGAGACGTACACATAAGGAGCGGAATTCTATACCCAAGTTGAAGACTTATTTACAAGACCGAATAAAATCAAAAGATGAGAGTTATTGAAGTTTATGATACGAAAACAATACAAGTTGTGAAGATCAAAGTGGTAAAGTACTTCTTTCATGGCCATGTTAATTTTAATTTCGTTATTATTTTTGCAGTTGCAATCTTTTTGTTATTCAAAAAAAAAAAAAATTGAAAAGAAAAGAAAAGAAAAATACAAAAAGATTTGCATTTAAATTTTGTTGTTAAGTTGTTATTTGTTCAATAAATCCATGAGGAAAAAAAATATATAAGGAAGTTTCAAGCAACAAGCAATAGAAGAAAAGAGTTACAATTGTCGAAGTTCTATGAAGTTCAAGAGTTTATCATCAACAGTTGAAGCCGAAGACCGAGAAGATGAAGAAAGCGAGCCAAAGACTTTTTTAATGGATGTTGTGAGAGTGGTGCAACCATTACTTTCGATCGGATGTGAAGGTGAGTGAGTAATCTCATCCTTTCATATGGTTTATTTACTTTCTTAGAGATCATTAGAAAAAGATTTTTATTTCCCACGATCTTGTGGGGTCTCCAAAAATAATTCGGAAGATTTCCTTCCCACCATTCAATGCGTGTAGGATTTCTCTCTTCATTCCTACCTGGAACATGTGAGACCCATAAAAAAGCCGTCTTATTGAGTGCAATTATCATAAAATCCCTTTTAAGTGAGGCAAGTCGAGGAGAAATGCTTATTAGTCGCTCTCAAACATGCGTTCTCTCATTATGGCATAGGTTGACCGGTCACACTTTCTTCGATTAATCGCATTTTACAAGTTAATTTTCTCTTGAACTTCTGACTTCTTGACAATAGGTTGAGAACCCTTATGTTCTTATAGCTCTTTGGTGATTGGGATGCTGTAACGCTTTGAAGTTGGAGAAGATTTTGTGGGTATACCTCTTCTAAACCCTCATGATCCTATAACTCGTCCACTAGGGACACTTAGGGGTTTAAAGGCTTGTTTCATATGCTAAGTACAACCGTTTACCTAATGAAAGGGAGTTGTTGTATATTAAGTTAGATTCTTTTCTCAAGGACTAGCAATTTCCAAGTGTGGGGGAATTTCATAAGTGCATATTTTATATATTTTTAGTGTCAATTCCATGCTAGTAATTGCTTATTTTCTTGCAAATTATTGTATATTACGTTTTTTTTTCTCCATTTGTGTTTTATTAGGTAAATCATTCAAAAGAAGTGATTTGGCACTTAATTGTGCAAGGAAAGAAATTAGCTACAAGTGGAGAAGGGTAAAATACCAAGTGGAACTCGTTCTAATCTAGGAGTTCTCGCTGTTAGAGCATAGCTCGGTTGAAACCACCAAGCGTTGGTATGTCAAGTTTGGTTGTCATATTTTAGTGTGTCAAAACTCATCTAAGAGTCGCTTGATTATGTACTAGAGACAACTTCGTTTAGGTTAGACTAGAAATTATAGGATTGTTGAGACATACAAGTATTTCTCGAAGTCCTGAAGAACGTGAAGAAGTAACGATCTACAACGACGACGTCATCCTTTCTCTTGAGGTTAGTAATATTGACTTGAACTGTTTCATTCCTAACGTATCTTTCAAGTCGTGCTATATTGAAAACATATCTGCAAAGCTGTGTATTGGATATATTACTTTATTAGAGAGACATGATCACATGATCATAGTATTTGGGAATTAGACTACGAAATATAACGCTTATCTTTTGAACTTCGTAGATATGACATCGACATAATCTTATGGCTCCAGTATATGAAGTTTTGGTCAAGTTAAGATCAGGAAAAGAAACTAGTGCTGTAACCATGGTTCAATGGCAGTTTGAGACTTGTGTTGCTGCTGTGATTTTAGTGGTCGTGTGTGGGTGACCCAGGGCTTGGCTTAGATGAATTTGGGTCTGTTTTCTTGTCGATAAGATAGCTATAAAGTGGAGTATGTTCTGATGGCTAGGCACTGGTGGATTTGGTTTGCAGTGGTGGCTGTGACAGCATTGGTGGTTCCAAGCTTGGAGGTTGCAGGTGATGTTGCAGGTAGTCTGAGCTACGTAAAGTGGTGGATTTCAGAGTTGGTGGTACTGGAAATGCGGCTGAGAGTATTGCAGGTTGAGTCTGCAATGAAGAATGACTTTGTATGTGAAGTAAGGGGTGTTGCAACTGGTGCTGGTGGTTGAAGCTGAGACAGCTACAGATAATGGATGTAATACTGATGCTTCTGAAGAAGGGAGAAGTTGAATTGATGTTGGTTAAGGTGGGTGCGAAGCAATAGATGAATGTGCTAGGATTTTACAGGCTGGTACGACCATTATGGATGGATATGTAATTCTACTGCGCAATCATGGCGAAGCATTGAGTTTGGCCTTGCAAGATGGCCTTAACTTTGAACCAGTTGACCTGACTGATACTTTGACCAGTGACCGGGTGGACTTTGCCGGTCACCAGAGATGCTTGCCGACAACTTCTCCGGCCAACTTCCGGCACATTCACCGGTTTTTCGGTGAAATTTTTGGGCATATTTTCTACATGGATTTTTCTCACACTGGGGCTTGGACTTCTATCTATTGGACATTTGAAGACTAGACCTAATTTTGGAACAAGAGGAGCTACAAAAGGAAAAGTCTTCTACAACTTGGATTATCACGTATTCTACTTGGAGTTTTGGAGAGAGCCGGATATCTTAGGGTTTGCTTTGGTTTTGTTTCATCTTCTTTATTTTATTTCTATAATATTATGATGAACTCCATTATTATGAGTAGCTAAAACAATCTTTGATTAGAGGCGATTTCAAAGACCAGAGTATGAACCTGTAATTGATATGAAATAACTTGTTCTCTTGCGCTTATTCTCATTATTGTTTGATTTATACCATGCTAATAATGTTTATGGATTATTTGTTGATTGTTTAAGTTCGAAATTAAATAGTTGATTCATAATCCTATTGCTAGTTTAGATTTTCTTCGACTCGTAATTGTCTAGAAATATAAACACAAGTAGCAATATATGGGTATTGATGATGGGACTTTGTTAAGTATCCATATGTAGAAATTGACACTAGTAGGTGATTCATGCTTTTGAGTTCATCAGTAGGAACAATCTTATCTCCCAAAACTTAGAGCACTTGTTTGAATCATACCTAGTAAGCGTACCTCTAGGTAACTTGAATAAGTAGAATCCGGTAGTCGAGTGCTTCCGTGTCCGGTGAGCTTAGGAGATAATAACGGGGTAGTTGAGCGTACTAATTATCCTAGGGTTGTTAGTAACGGGAAAATGCGAAGAACTTGGTTATACATCAATTAGGTTTATATTCCGTGGTCGAGAATGAATCCTTAATCAATTCCATCTCATATTTGAATACATTCTTATAATTTTTAGAATTTTACAACATAATCATCTTTGCTAAGAGTAATTCCATAACAACTATTGCTTAATACACCTCCCTTGGGACGATCCTGCTTTCATTATATTACTTGCTAGTGTAAAGAGAAGTAGAGAATATTATTTGTGAGTTGACACCTCGTCACAAATATTACTCAACAAGATTTTTATGAGTAAGCATTCAATCCTTGTGATTAATTAGCACAAGTATGAGCCCTAAGCACATTAAATGAATGGTGTTCACGGTTTAGTCTCTTTTTCCTTCCAATTCTAGGAAAAATTCCTTTTTGATGTGAAAAATTATCATAAAACATACTGTCATCAAAATACGGGACAAAGTTCGAGTCCTTACCAGAAGAAGTTCGTTCGGAGGATTTTGACAGCCTGTTGATAAGATCCTTGTATCCTTCAATTATCAGATTAAGGTTGTCCTTCATATCTCTACCGTTGCTTCCATCTACAAGAACCTTTTTCACATCTTGAACATCATTCATTATATTAGGTTGAGAGGGACCTTTCCGAGTCCTTCTTGAACGAATTGTATTAATGCTACAATTGGTTCGAACGTTCGATGAGCAATTTGAACTGACTTTTCCAGGAGAATTCACATGGAGAGTACTAAAACCAATAGGTTTAGACATCCGAATATCAGTTACACCTTTGAGAATTAAATCCAAGGTATGCTGAAGTCGACCAAGGTAATTGTCATTCAGCTTCAGTTTGCTCTTCCGTTGAACATGTCCTTTTGAATTACAAAAAATACATACTTTCTGATCACCGGAGTGATTAGAGTGTGTAACATTAGAAACATCGTTAGAAGATTTCTTCCTTCCATGAGACGAGGTAACTCCATGATTAGTGGAAGAACCAGGCACTTCTTTATCAATAGGAATGGATTTCAACTTTGCTTCTGGAACTAAATTTCCTATAACAGAGTCAGAAGCAGTTGGTATAGTGGACTTTTTAGAACATCCTTGAATAGAGAGTTTACTCAAGAGTTGTTCAATTTCGAAGGCATCCTTTTTGAGTTTCACCTCGAGTAAGGTTCGTGAAGAGCAAACTTCGGCGTTTTCCTCGCTAAGAGCCTTTAATTCAGAGTCACGAGCATTTACTATACCGATAAGAGTATTAACGTTGTTTTTCAACCAATTGATTCTATCATCCTGGATTCTAACAAGATTTAGAATCAGTTTACTTTCTTCGGCTGCATCACTTTCTTCAACAGAGTCAGACTCGTTCGAAAGGTAATCGGGATAACACTTGTCAATGCAAGTCTGTTTCATTGGAATACTAGATTCATCTATATTTGAGATTGATAAATCTTTCTCTTTAATAGATTTCATAGAAACAGAACTTTTGTTTCTGGTGATACGTTTATCAGAGATAACACTATTGTCCATAGAGTCAGATCGCTACAGACACAGACTTATGAGGTCTTAAACGTGTTTGCCTGCTTTGATACCAATTGAAAAAACGGGGGTCTAACAACCACACCCAATATTTCGCTTATCAATCTGTATGGACAACTCCAATATACTTTTAAGAGAATCAACTAGACAGTCAGACTTAATCTTAAGAAAAGTATATCAAAGAGTTATATCTCAATTTCTCAATTCAATCCGAAATCAAACAAATAGGAATTTGCGAGCCCGATTGAATATAAGAAATAACTTGGACGGTATCAAAAACCAATATCCAAGTGTCAATCAATTTAATCAACAACCAAAGGTTGGATTCACAATTGATTGAACTTACACACAACCTGTGATATTTCAATTATATAAACAAATATAATGTGGAAAGGAAATAACACAGACACCAGAAATTTTGTTAACGAGGAAACTGCAAATACAGAAAAACCCCGGGACCTAGTCCAGATTTGAACACCATACTGTATTAAGCCGGTACAGACACTAGCCTACTCCAAGTTAACTTCGGACTGGAATGTAGTTGAGCCCTAACCAATCTCACACTGATCAAGGTACAGTTGCGCTCCTTACGTCTCTGAATCCTAGCAGGACTCTACGCACTTGATTCCCTTAGCTGATCTCACCCACAACTAAGAGTTGCTACGACCCAAAGTCGAAGACTTGATAAACCAATCTGTCTCACACGGAAAAGTCAATTGAATAGATAAATATGTCTCCCAAAGATAAACCTATGAGTTTTGTTCCGTCTTTTGATAAATCAAGGTGAACAGGAACCAATTGATATACCTGACTTATATTCCCGAAGAACAGCCTAGAAATATCAATCACCTCACAATAATCTTAATCGTATGGTAGCGAAACAAGATATTAAGGAATCACAAACGATGGGACAAAGATGTTTGTGACTACTTTTTATCTTGCCTATCGGAGATTAAATCTCGAGCAAATCTTAGAGAAGATAGTACTCAATCACGATTGAAAACAGCAAGATCAGAACATGCAACTACAAAGAAAATAGTTGGGTCTGGCTTCACAATCCCAATGAAGTCTTCAAGTTGTTAACCTACAGGGTTTCGTGAAAAACCTAAGGTTAAAGGAGAATCGACTCTAGTCGCAACTAGTATCACACAGAAGGTGTGGGGTTTAGGTTTCCCAGTTGCTAGAGTTCTCCTTTATATAGTCTTCAAATCAGGGTTTGCAATCAATGTTACCTTGGTAACAAAGCATGCATTCAATATTCACCGTTAGATGAAAACCTGATTAGACTCAAGCTAATATATTTCAACCGTTAGATCGAACTTAGCTTGTTACACACAAATGAAAAGTGATTTTATTTAGATATGAAACTGTACCTAAAAGTGTGCACCTTTGTTGGCTCAACAATAGTTAACCGAGGTTAATGTCACACCTCCAAATGCCTCTTGCAAATTTCTGCGAAAGTGTAACCCGGAAGCACAGTGGTTCTGTGAATCAAGCTTCACCCACCTGCACTTCATCCTTATAAGTTTGCACCAATGCAAACAACCAACTCAACAGTTCTTCCGCGGAAGTCTTTAGCTTTCTTTCTCTTCACTTAGCTTCTCAAATGCACCCCATAATGCATTCCAACATTTCCAAACAAAGTCAGTCAACCAAGAACACTTAGAACATAACACAATCAACTTCTTTTATTGCATCAAAGGGAAGAAATACAAAACTTGCCCACTTAGGGACTTACACAGACTTGTTCACCTTGAACCAAGCCTTAGCCTTACAAAAACTCTCTTGTTTTGAGTCTCACACTCTCCTATATAAGCCTACCGAATTTCCCATGCCTTAGGACTATTTATACAGCAGCTTTACTTGGGCAAAACTGTGCACAATAGTTTCACACGCAAGGGACAACCATCTGTCCCATGGAGCAGTTTCATAACCGCCTATAAAGTGCCACCTTGACCAGTTTCTCTCTAAACTGATGCCAACGCCCAACACATGTTCCCTAGCAGTTAGGAACCGTCTCCCACACTTATAAACTCCCTTTATAACCGTTTTTATTCATCTCGCATCATTGGCATGCTTGTGAAGCTCGTAACCAACTCGTAACCGTCACCTGGGTCGTATTGCACATCTGTTGCGCTTTACTGGAATTAGCTTCTGTATTGCACCACTGTTGCGCTTTACTGAACTCTTCCATATTGCACAACTGTTGCGCTACAATCATTTCGCCATTTCCTTAGCTCAATCTAGTTATCTGGCGTCATATGTGATAGACACATTTTTGTGTCTAAGTTGTCCTTAATTTTCTGTATTGTTGGTACTCGATTTTGTACTTATTATGGTGTTTTATGTGTTTGTAGGTATTTTTGGGAAATATACATTTTTTGGAAAAATGGGCTCGAAAAGTTGTTAAAGGCACCCCGGAGGAAAACTACTAAATGGAGCCCAGTTTTGGATAAGGGGTACCTCAATTACTAAGGGGCACCTTATTTTCTATTCGCACCCCAGCTGTTGGATAAGGGGAAACCCTGTCTTCTTCGTTTAAATTTGATTTTGGCGGGAATTAGTTTCCTCACCTGGATGTGATTTGCATGAGATTTAATCGGGATTTTGGTCAGAGTATGATTGGGAATGTCGTGTCACTATTAAACAGGGAGTGTATGTTCATCAGATTCGATAAAACAGGGATTAATCTTTGGTTTAAACAAAACAGGGTTGCAGTCAACTGGAAGATTTTTAATTCGAGTTTTGGTGATGATTTAGCCAAACTCAATAGATGGAATTGCATGGGAAGACTTGAATGAGCCTAACAGGATTGGTATGGGTCTTTGGTTCGATTTAATTTGGCTAGAACCCGTGTTGAAGTGAAGCAGCGAAGATGCATGCTTTCTCGTGAAAACAGAGGTTGGGGATTATTCTGTTCTATTTTTGGAGGGTTGGCGTGCGTTTTGAGCATGTGTAGCACTATATGATTCGTGTACACATTCATTTGATGCGTGATTGAGTACATATTGACAGCTGCAGACACGAAATCATGAATAAAAAGGAAACAAAATATTACCGAGTTATGAGAGAAGATTTTGGAGTTTAATTCGATATTTGAAGGTGCTAACAGTATATTAAGGTGATACGGGACTCAGATAGGGGTCATGGAGAGTTAGGGGACGAAATATGGTGAGAAATTAGAGTTGCAGAGCTTGTCTCTGCTGCTGCCATTGAAGGAGAGAACGAAGAACATAAGACCCTTAAAGAACAGTCGTTTTGCTACAGTGAATGTGACAGTTTCTTTCTATCGTTCACTGTAACAATGATAAGTGTTACAAAACCCTATTTTATTATTTTTCTCCCATTTCATTATTGTGAACACCCTTTGAGCAATAAAGATGAATTTTGAGTCTGTTTCCAACATGATGAACTAAACCGAACACTTGGTCGACGGAGGAATCCGAATTTCATACATGGGTAAATTTATTTTATACTTTTTATGACTTTTTCACTCATTTTAAATAGAATTATGATTTTGATTAATTAGTTATTATTTTATTTGATGGGTCATGGTTTCTTAAACGTTTGATGTCCCATGCTTACGATTTATAACTGATATTTTGAGAATCTACCTTGGCAAAAATAAGAGTCAATGTTATTTTATTTATTGAGCGATAATTGCTGAAGAATAAATAATTGAACCTTATGTTATGAATTCGGTGGAATCCTAGTCCCAGTAACTCTCGTCCTTTTTTTATATATTAATTTTTATTTAAATTTAATCTTCACAAGTCTTAGAGTTCGAATCTTAATTACTACAACATTATTGAAATCACATCAATTTTTGGCGCCGCCGACGCAGACTTGTTTTTAGGTTTTATTTTTATTTTTATTATTTTGTTCTTTTTTACCCGTTTTGCTATTTTCTGTTTACTTTCAGACTTGGAGCTGAGCTAAAAAAAAAAAAAAAAAAAAAAGTGCTGAAAAGAAAAGCAAAGCCAAAAGAAAAGCAAAGCCAAAGAAGGAAAGAAAAGATAAATCCGAAAAGAGTGAAGAAGAAGATTTTTTGTATATAGTTATTTTATTTTTATTAGATTTTATTTCTTTTTATTTATAGAAATTGTAATTAGGGTTTTATTTTCGTAATCTTTTATTTTTGGACACTTTTGAACTTTAATTTTGGATATTGGACTTTTTTTTTTTTAAACCCTAAGGAAGGGTTAATTTAAATATAAACTGCACAGGGAAGGACGACAGTTACGATACTGTCTCGGCCCTTCGAGCTCGTACACTGACATAGAAGTCGGTGGCCCGAGTCGACTTCAACGGTTCATCCCCCGTCTAGAACGGGAGGTAAGAATTCTACACCCGCGAATCCCCTGTCAGCGAGTTTACTATATGATTTTGGAATGCATATATGTTGAGGTTTGAACACGGTTTTTAATTTCTAGTAAAGGGCAAGGCCTGGCCAAATCAAGATAAGGACTCGGATTTCATCACCGTTTCCTTCTTGCCCGCCTTAGGAACACGTAACCTAAGCGAACCTAAGCCTTAAAATTTGGACTAGAACGAGACCGTAGGGTAACGAGCTTAATAGGAAAGTCGTTAAAAAGACATATTGGGTACCTTGTTAGCCTAGCTCAAAGTTCAGGAAGATTACTGGAAGTCGATTAGAGCCGCCTTGTAACCCAGGGAAGCGTTGCCAAAGAGGTTGGGGTATCAAAGCTCCTCTGAGCTTCTCATACTTCTCTTCGACTTACTTTATTTGAATCATCCTACGAGGTTTCCTAAAATTGTACCTAGTTGCCTCTTGGAAGAGTAGAAGCTGGTCTAGAAACAATCTAAGTGAGCCATCATGCTTTTTGTTTGCTAGATTAAATAGGCTTATTTTTGTCAAGTCAGCCTTGTTTGTGGTTGTGTAGAATTCCCTTGCAGTTAGGATGTCGAACTGGTATTACAATAGCTAATACAATGAATATCTAACTGAGCAACATGGCATTATTCTTTTTATGACCATAGTGTGAATAGTGGTTGGGAATGCCAAACTTTTGAAGGTTATGGTCCCTACCATGGTGAGCCTAATTACTATCCACACGCCCACCGGTCATACGAGCAAAATTCTTATAATTCCTCTTTACTAGAGTTAACATGTAAGTTAGCTGAGTCGACACGTAAGTTAGCAGAAATAAATTAGTTATGGACGAAAGCAATGCAACATGTGAACCTTCTTTCCTAGATAAAATCAGGAAGTCATGTGAGTAAACTCAGAAGCTTTTGTTAGAGGCCCAGAAAAGAACTGCTCGAAATAATCTTAATTGCCAGTATAGTGTTTCCGATATTACCCTTGAGGATGAGGATAGTTATTCACATAATCAAGATGACGAGGTTAGAATTGGTAACACAACTTGTTTAGATGAGGTTCAACCATTTTCATATTATTATAATGATGATTATGATGAGGATAGTGTTGATGAAGAATCATACATATGTTGGCATAGTGATCAGGAAATTGTTACTCCACTTGAGATTCATAATGATAGTACTATTTCTGGTTCAAATCCCGATAATTTTAATGATTATTCACCTATTCAAATGGACGAGGATTTGACTAGAGATATCATCGTTTTAGACGATGTAGTATTTCCTTTTGATTACAAAGCCAATGATGGTTTTGAGGAACGGGTTTATTCTGAGAATATTGTTTTAGAGTCTAGAGATTTAGAAACAATAGTCCCAGACAAAGAAGATGAACTCGTAGAGATGAGTAAGGATGCACTACCTCATAATAACTTAGAAGAATCAATTGACCATTTTCAAGAATCTGATGATCCAGAAATTAGGGAGATTGTAAGTAGTCTATCTAGAGACACTGAAAACTCTAATTTTGGGGGTGATTATCACTTTCCCAGTGCCTTACCTTTAATACTCAGAAAGTCCCCTCACTTAGGACTACACATCTGTGCCTCAACCATTTTACAAGGTTATCTTCATACACTTTTTCCTGAACCTAGTTGTGTCCATAAAGACGTTCAGTTGTTAAAAACCCATCCTATGGTTGATGTGGTTAACCCAGGCTACGGTATCACGATTGATTTTGTTTTCCCAACAAAAACTTTTCTTCCAATTGTGTGAACTTATGAAATTCAAATGTGTCAGATATTAAGTTTTGAGGCTAAACCTAATTACTTTAGGAAATTAGAATCGACACATTTGCTTATGGAAGACCACCATTTACATAGTGGTCAGCTGTGTGAGTCAAATCTGATTGACTTCGAGGATCCCCAGTTATTCAGGTTGTTATTATGTGCTTCCAAGTTCTTAGTTGAGTTTTTTCAGACTCTTCAACCTGATCTTCAGGATCCTGCCTTTGAGGAAATCCATCCCCCGAGAGAATTTTATCTTGGCCCTTCTATAGAGCCTGAACCTGAACCACAACTAGATGTAATTGTCTTAAACATAAAGTTAGATAAGGGTATGTACGATATCTTCTTGGTCTGTTGCAGTTTCCTTTTCTTTTGGGTAAAGCTTTTTCATCCAAATGACCCACAGCTATTCCGGCTACTACTATATGATTCTACGAGGTGACTAATCTCTTCCAATGTCTTGCTGAAGACTTTAAACTTAGCACTTCTTGGGAGGTAGCCCATGTTTTCGATACTCTGGTAATATCCTTCCTTATTTCCTTTAAATAGTAACAGTTTCTCCTTGTTCATGCTTTTAATTTCATCTTTAGAACATTGAGGACAATATTAGATTTAAGTTTGGGGGTAAGGGAGAAACTTCTAGTGTCACATAGTATTCGATTAGCTAAGTTTACATACTGTTTCTCACCGAAAATATGGAAATTCAAATTGCTATGGATAACATTCTAGTGAGACATTAGAGAAAAAGACATTAGAGATCATTGACAATCAGGAGAGAACATGTACCTTTTAGAGGGTAATCGTGATGGACCTAACCATCCATGATGGAAAGAAAATTCAGTCAGAAGGAAATGCCAGAAAGACAAAGAAACCTCACAATGTAGTCTTAGTTACTGGATTACGACTCTCTTTTAGTAGAAACTTATCATCATCAACAAACGGAGCGACATCAAAATCTATGAAGAATGTTGAAGACGTTTAAGGTTTAGAAGAACCAATAGAAAAGCATAATTCAAAAATCAAAGTTGAAGACTTAGTTACAAGAGTAAAGAAAATCAAACAATGTAAGTTATTGAAGTTCATGATACCAAGACATTACAAGTTGCGAAGATCCAAGTGATAAAGTTCTTCTCTCTTGGTCATGTAAAGATTAGTCTTGTTATTACTGTGTTACCAAAAAAAAAAATTTGAAAAATAAAAATAAAAATAAATAAATGATATATACATTTAAATTTTGTTGTTAGCTTTTTGTTCAATAAGGCCATAGGGAAGTAGAAATCTATAAGGAAGTTTCAAGCAAGAAATAGAAGAGAAGAGTTAAATATCAAGGTTCTATGAGATTCGAGAATTTATCATCAACAGTTGAAGCCGAAGAAGACGTTGTTTCTACTGAGCACTATGAGAGAGTCGAAGAGAGATGCATATTGGTTTCTTTGTTAGTCCGCTTTCCATCTGGCACAAGATCTTTCTAACACTGGTTCAACTCATCACACGTAATTTTTCCAGCTGTGTAGAAGATGTCCCTCTCATCTTTATCTCCCTCCTAATCTTATCCAGCTATAAAGCGGATGCATCTCATAATGTTTATCTAGCTGTGTAGCGGATATCTCTTTATCTAGCAGTATAGCGGATGTGTCTCCCCTTTTCTTTATTCAGCTATAGAGCAGGATACCTTTAATTTCTATGGCATTCTAGTTACTTGGCGATAGGTTGAGAATATATATGTCCTCAGAGCTCCTTGGATACTTGTGACCAATTAGAAGTCAGGTTTTGTGGGTACACCTCTGGTAAACCCTCCCGAGACTATAACTCGGCCACTAAGGCCACCTAGGGGTTCAAAGGCTTGTTGCACATGCTAAGTGCAATCGCGATGCCTACGACAGTGAGTTAGGATTTTTACTTTCTAGATTAGATTTGCTCAAGGACTAGCAAATAATAGTTTGGGTGTATTTGATAGACACATTTTTGTGTCTGAGTTGTCCTCAATTTTCCGTATCGTTGGCACTCGATTTTGTACTTATTATGGTGTTTTATGTATTTGTAGGTATTTTTGGGAAATAAACATTTTTGGAAAAATCGGCTCGAAAAGTTGTTAAAGGCACCCTGGAGGAAACTACTAAATGGAGCCAAGTTTTGGATAAGGGGTACCTCAATTACTAAGGGGTACCTTATTTTCTATTCGCACCCCAGCTATTGGATAAGGGGCAACCCAGTTTTCTTCGTTTAAATTTGATTTTGGCGGGAAATTAGTTTCCTCACCTGGATGTGATTTGCATGAGATTTAATCAGGATTTTGGTCAGAGTATGATTGGGAATGTCGTGTCACTATTAAACAGGGAGTGTATGTTCATCAGATTCGATAAAACAAGGATTAATCTTTGGTTTAAACAAAACAGGGTTGCAGTCAACTGGAAGATTTTTAATTCGAGTTTAGCCAAACTCAATAGCTGGAATTGCATGGGAAGACTTGACTGAGCCTAACAGGATTGGTATGGGTCTTTGGTTCGATTTAATTTGGCTAGAACCCGTGTTGAAGTGAAGCAGCGAATATGCATGATTTCTCGTGAAAACAGAGGATGGGGATTATTCTGTTCTATTTTTGGAGGGTTGGCGTGCGTTTTGAGCATGTCTAGCACTATATGATTCGTGTACACATTCATTTGATGCGTGATTGAGTACATATTGACAGCTGCAGACACGAAATCATGAATAAAAAGGAAACAAAATATTCGCGAGTTATGAGAGAAGATTTTGGAGTTTAATGCGATATTTGAAGGTGCTGACAGTATATTAAAGTGAGACAGGACTCAGATAGGGGTCATGGAGAGTTAGGGGACGAAATAGGGTGAGAAAAATCAGAGTTGCAAAGCTTGTCTCTGCTGCTGCCATTGAAGGAGAGAACGAAGAACATAAGACCCTTAAAGAAAGTCGTTTTGCTACAGCGATTGTGACAGTTTCTTTCTATCGTTCACTGTAACAGTTATTTGTAACAATTATAAGTGTTACAAAACCCGGTTTTATTATTTTTCTCCCATTTCATTATTGTGAACACCCTTTGAGCAATAAAGATGAATTTCTAGCTTGTTTCCAACATGATGAACTAAACCCAACACTTGGTCGACAGAGGAATCCGAATTTCATACATGGGTAAATTTATTTTATACTTTTTATGACTTTTGCACTTATTTTAAATAGAATTATGATTTTGATTAATTAGTTATTATTTTATTTGATGGGTCATGCTTGCTTAAACGTTTGATGTCCCATGCTTACGATTTATAACTGATATTTTGAGAATCTACCTCGGCAAAAATAAGAGTCGATGTTATTTTATTTATTGAGCGATAATTGCTGAAGAATAAATAATTGAACCTTATGTTATGAATTCGGTGAAATCCTAGTCCCAGTAACTCTCGTCTTTTTTATATTATTTTTGTATATATTTATTTTTATTTAAATTTAATGTTTAAATTTAATCTTCACAAGTCTTAGAGTTTGAATCTTAATTACTACAACATTATTGAAATCACATCAATATGCTTCACTTAACCAACTTGCTTGACAATAGCAATGCCACTCTTGCATTACTAGCTTGTTTGCACTGTCAAGCTTTGGCAGGACTTAAACTAATTCCATAGACCAACTCTTGGACTATTCTACTTTCTTGCATCATCCTTGAGTTTGGGCCAACTCAATTCCACGGATATGCCTCAATACCAACATCGCATGTTGCATCTGTCACTTTAGCCTCGTCTTGCCTTTCCCTCAATGAAGCCTCATTGTGTCAGCCAATAAGCTTAATTACTTAGCCAAATGTCTTTGCAGTGTAGCGCTACCTTTGCGCTTCACTGGCCCTGCAGGGTGCCACTATCTTAGTGCTTGACGGTCTATACAGTATACCACTTTTATGGCCTCGTATTGCGTCATTACAGCGGAGCACTGACTTGGCTGCAACACTGTAACGCGCAATCATTGTGCGCTACTTGCCAGACCGGTCATAGTTAGCCATATGAACACTTTCATATCAACCATATTCATCTTAACCATAACTAGTTCAAATGACTCAAATGAAACTAGTTCTAGAGTTGTTCAATTGTTTATATTCTCATAGAAGTATACAAGACATAATTGAAGCAAAATCAATTTTGATTCACTTGAATCAAGTCATGAACATTATAGCCACGGTTTGCAAAAGATTACATTCCTTATTATATAAATGTATTAGTTCATGAACAAACCGATTTTAGAACATTATCCACTTAGGTATGCAAACGGGTGCGCGTACCTAAATGGTCGGACTAAGTTTGGGTTCGCCAGTACGCGAACTGGTACGCATACCTTCCAAACTCAGCAGAAATTCCCGGACCTGAACCTCACGCCAGTACGCGTACCGGTATGCGTACAAGGTTCACGGACTTCACCAAACCAAGCAGTACGCATACGGGTATGCATAGCATGGTTCCCGGACTTGGATTACATATATGCAAGTACGCATACTATGCCTAGTATGCCTATATCCAATTGTTTTAAACTCTCATTCCAATCATTGAAACATTCTCGGAAGACGACAATTACTGTCTCACACAAACTATTAGCTTCAAAGCAATTTTCAAGTGATCGAATGATCAATACGAAATATTTCGAGTCTACATCAAATGATTGTCTCACACAAATCATGTAAGATGTTACCAGGCGATTTTCACATGATCATCTTTTGACTTTCGTCAAGAATATAAGATGAACTTGGTTAAAGTGAAAGCTTACCAACACATATTTCGAGAAATATGTAAGGGAGTTAAACTCGGATCGAAATATCAAATGTGTATAATTGAAGTCTATATAGCTATACGACCTTTGTCTCAAATAGGAGATAGAGTAGATAGACTTTTGAGTAATAGATGAGTTCAAGTCTCCATATACCTTTTGTTGATGTAATTCCACAAGATCCCCTTAGTAGTTATTCGTCTTCAATCGATGAACGTCGTGAAGTCTAATGCTCAACTACACTTCTAATCCTAATCCGAAACTTAGCTATAAGTAGACTAGAAATCAAGACTTATAGTTTTGACAACTAAACTTGACAACAAACTTGAGATAGCAACGCTTGTGAGTTTGACCGAGTAGCGCTCTAACAATAATGCCTGACTTATGACTTGTTATGTTTAGTTTTAATTAATTAGTGTAACCGATCCTAAGTAACCACCTGAGATGGTATGATCGATATTTGTAATTGGTGTGAACAATCCTAGTAATTGGTGTAACCGATCACAAAGTGTTGTGTAATCAATCCTTGTAATTGGTGTAACCGGTCCTAGTAGTTGGTGTAACCGGTCCTGGTAATTGGTATAACCGATCCTTGTGACTGGTGTGACCGATCACAAGCAATACCATGAGTATATGGTAACCGATCCAGGTAATTGATGTGACCGATCTTGGTAACTGATGTAACCGGTCCTGGAAACTTGTGTGACCGATCACAAGTGTTTCCATATTAGGGTATAACCGATCCTAGTGATTGGTAGAACCGATTGAACCCATGAATGTGATTTGATATTTGATCAATCACATAGTAGTCTTGGAATACAGGTGAACCAATTCTAAACTTGTTTGGAAGTGTGATATAACCGATTCCAAGAATGTAAATATGAAAGATGATTTACAGAAAAAAGATGTCAACATACTTTGAACACGGACAATAACTCTTATCATTTTCAAAGATATTCCTTAGTACTCAAGGAGATCTTGTACCAAAATTAATTACGAATCTTTTAATTAAGGTTTTTGGTTATATATGCTTTTAATGACCAGCAATTAAATGCATATCTCTAGAGAATAAAAATTAGTAATGTGCATTTACTAATTGGAGATTTTCTATTGAGAGGTTTCGGAAAATATTGGACAAGAATTTACTGGAATTATGAAACTGAATTTTGCCATTCATTGCATATCTTGAGAATATTTTCGGTTTTGGAAATTCCTTGGTGTCCAACATCCTTGGTCTATAAATACCTAAGTTTGCATTTCTAGCAAACTCTCCTAAGATCCAAGCAAACTTCATCTTTTTGTTGTTTCTGGTGGAGCCGTCTATCCGGAGAGGAAAGTACCCTAACTAGGCGAAATCTCTTACGACCGCTCGTTTAAAGACTTCTGTGGGATCAAGAAGCTCTATGAGTACCGTTGGTGGGAAACTAGATAATTGCAGTGTTATTAGTTTTCGATTGATTTGATTGAATAACGGTTGTTGAAACTTTGATTGCACCTAGTTTATTTATTCCTGAGAATCTTCTCTTCTGATATAATATTCACTCAAACTAGATCGAAGTATCGACGTGATATTTAAAGTTGTTTGTAGATCTAAAGACATCTTGTGATAATCCATTGTTAACAGACTCCGTTCTGTGCATGATTGATCACAAGAGATTCAAGTGGTGTTGTGTAGGTTTAATTGAAGATTAAAGAAGATTTCTTATTGGTTTCTCATATCTTTGTGTTGCACAAACCTTGATCGGCTGGGATCCAACTAGAATCGAATTTATTAGATTGATTAGTTGCGTGAGATTGACATCACTTTATAATTTCTTGTTGGAATCTATATCGATTGATTGCGAATCTAAACTTGACTACTTTTGCAGTTATTGGATAGATTGATCTAACCAGGAAGGAGTTTATTAGCTTAAACGTAAGAGCCTTTGCATATGACTTGAGATATCTTATCTTAAAGAATCAATCGAGTTGTTACCAAAAAGATTTGTTATTCCTTTACTGTTTGGAATACGATCCAAAGGAATTGTTCCAGTACGTGCACTCATCAAAGTGGGAAGCGCAGGGATACTGAGGAAACTAAGTGAACGAGGGGTAGTTGCTTGGTCTCAACTATACCAAGTTGGTGTAGATTTTGTATAACGGCTTAATTCTGAGAGTATTTAATTATGGACTTGGTCCCGGGGGTTTTCTGCACTTGCAGTTTTCCTTGTTAACAAAATCTTGTTATGTGATTTACTTTTATTTTTCGCAATTATATTCGTTTATATAATTTAAAGTAAATTGCACAAACGTTAACTCCGCTTTACTTGATAGTGATCCTATAGAGTTTGGTTAAGTCTGAACCTATTATCAAGTAATCACACTTTGGTTGTCGTATTGTCTCGATCTCGTATCCATAGACAATCACACAATGTGTGAATACCGATTTGTAGTATTGTCTCGACTTTGTCCATAGACAATCACTTTCGGTAAGAGGACTTATAGGTGGATAAATTAAAGATTGTGGTGTATTTGGGTACCCTCGTCTTTTCACTCGCTAGCATCTTGAAGAGAACGGAAAGACGAAACTAATGGCAAAAGAATAGTCATTCTGACATTGTATGAAGAAATTACAGGCGTTCGAAGCGAGTCAAAGATGCGGAATTTTTTACGCACAGAATTTATAAAGGCACTTGCCTGAACTACTCAAGGAAGCCACGGTACAAGAGTTGAACTATCAGTCTTCTAAGACTGACAGTTGAATTGATATGATAACAGCACCAGCAATGTCTTCTTGGGGCACCACTATTTCATTATCTTCTTCACGAGACCAAACCAAAGTCAGTGGGGGTCCGCTATATTAGCCAAATTGTACATTTGTCTCGATATTGAATGCATAAGTTCACCAAACATCAAAGGTCTATGGGGACTCGTTGAGGTAAATACGATAATACATTCCTTTGGCTTAAAATCAGTTTACAAATATCTAGCAAGTTAGACTAAATATTTTTTACTTTCCTTTGTATGTTTTTTACTTCAACTTTGGTGGTATACATATTTTAACATTGGGATGGCTAGAGGCGTTGTAAGATGTGGAAAAGGATGCCGCTTATGAGTGGGGCCCGCTATATTAGCCGAATTGTACATTTGTCTTGATATTGCATGCATAAGTTCGCCAAACATCGAAGGTCTATGGGGACTCGTTGAGGTAAGTAAGATAATACATTCCTTTGGCTTAAAATCAATTTACAAATATCTAGCAAGTTAGACTAAATATTGTTTACTTTCCTTTGTATGTTTTTTACTTCAGCTTTGGTGGTATACATATTTCAACATTGGTGTACCAAGACTTTATGATTGCACAAAGAAATTTTTCTCGATCATAGTAAGGTATAAAGGAGAGAACTGCCATCCAAAAAAAAATAGGGGTGAGCGAGATAACATTCATTTGTTGAGGTACCAGTACTTGATTAGGAACAAACATAATGTTATTTGGATGTCGTATGTGGATTTTGAGGACTTCAACACTGATATAGCCCAAAGGATCAAAGAATTTTCACTCTAGTGCATGGTGTTGTACATTCTTGTCAATGAAATTGGTATTTATTTTATGGGGGGAGATGTGCTAGACATTTAGTTGGTCGATTTGAAGAGCCACATAAACCTCCACTAATAGCGACCGTGTATGGCTCGAAATACGTACAGCTGAAGAGAAAATGCTGGATAAGGTATGAGACTGAACTCACCCCTTGTGATGAAGACCAATATTACCAATGATACAAGAAAGTTATAGAGCCGATAATTGGTGAATAAGTTTTAAACATCTATGGGATGGATTTTGTAGACTCAGGTAAAGCATTACCGAAATTTGAGGTTCCAACACAGCCACCACCAATGATTTCAACTTTGACCAGTTATCCTTCAACATGAGCTTCTTCTTCATCGACCCCTTTAAGACTACAAACTAGATCTTCTTCTTCATCGGCTGGGTCTGATTTACAAGTTTTAAGTTGGGAGCTAGAGACTTATAACCTTGTCGGAGAGTGTCTGATAGTTCACATTGTCTCACAAGGTATCGATCGTCCTAATTCTTATACAGGCACATCGGCAAGTCAAGAACAATTAAATCAAATGGAGTTAAGAGATATTGAAACTAGACATCTGTATGTTCATCAAATGTGCCAGATGGGGGAGACCTTGAACTTTAGTCCATAATTTTCTCACATTCAGCAACTCCACATTCCCATGAAGTAGTGTATGACTCACAAGTACTTGTTAGGACACAATCTTCATAAATTCCAATTGTTCCAGTGCAACAACATACACAAGAATCTTCATATCGTCAGGCCAGTAAACAACCTCCTCAAGCTTATCAAGATTATAGAAGATCATTAAACTTTGATTGTTCTCCATCTCAAGGTACATGTCAGTGGATTGGAGATCAAAGTGGAGGGCCTCCTACTGGTGAAGGGTCTCAACCTGCAGGATCATATCAAAGATTTGGGATTTTGATACAGGGGGGAGTATGACAGAAGATGGAATATGATTGAGTATTTATAATTATGTTTTATTTAATATTTGTAACTGAAACTGAGATTAGGACTATTTATATAACTAGAACTAATTAACGAAATTAAAGGAAGTTAGTATTAAATTTTATGTCACATTCAATTAAAATTTATAACAACGTCTTTTTCTAGTAGCATGTCTACTTTTTAATATCCCATATGTGTGCTCAAAAAGTCCTTTAAGATTGCGCAATGAGCTTTATAAGGAAAAATTATTCTTTTCCAGCTTCTCTATTCCTTTCGAGCTTGTAGTACAACATCATCACCTGTCTCACCCCTAAGTCGATAACGATTAACAAGCCGAACCAAAGCTATAAATTTCTCCAATTTCTTATTTTATATCATGAAATCGACAAAACAACCCAGCCGCATTGTGGTTATTGGGGCTACTGGTATCATTGCAAAATATTTTGTAGATTCTATGGATATATAGAATTTATTCCTTTAGAGAAACTTCAATGGGACCGGCAAACAAGCACATTTTCCTATTATACACCCAAAGTGGGATTGGAAAACAAGTAAAATGGATGGACAAACCCTCAAATTCGAGGGTTTGTCCATTGAGTCTCAACTTGAGATGCTCGGCCCAACAAGAGCCAAGCACATTAACAAAGGCCTGTCAGCCTATACTAAGCCGAGACTCGTCTCACATTGAGACGGTCGGGCTTGATTGAGCCGGAAACGGCTATTCTCATCTAACGGATCTAAATCCACTCCTTAGAAATACAACCATTTTCAACTTAAAAATCATACATCTTCTCCACACATTACACCTTCTATACCCACAAATTTTCCGAGTAATGGCTCAACCGTATATTAATCCCAAGGAGTTTATGATAGGTGAAGATTTTCATTTGTCGAAACTATGTAGTTTTTTATCCGGCTAGGTATGCGGAACGATGTCAAAATAGATTAATGAGTATGAGTTAAAATTTTGGTCCCAACTTGGCTTAATCTTTGCAGAACTTATCTCCATCTAAGAATAACCTCTCCATAAGAATATTTCTGAACAGCTCCGAAGCTATTCTTATATAGAGGTTCTACTATATTAATATTATGAAGACAAAAAATACTTTCCACTTTACTTTAACACCATTTTCCACGGGCCGTGGTGCCTCATACCTCTAAAAGCACTTGTGACTATTTTTCGGGATAGACTTTTTCGCTCTATAACAATTGATTTATTTATTGTTTTGACGGGAAAGGGGAAACAACGAAGGTTTAATGTCACAAAGCATTATGGAGAACTAAAATTACATGGATGTGTGGTCACACCATCCCAAATATATATGAGAGTTGAGAAGCTAAAATATCCAAATTATTGACCCAGTAAGCAACAAACATTTGATTACTATAGTGATCTGCCTAGAGTTGCTAGACACATGATTATATACAAGTCTAGCAGTTATTTACCTCTATATACTCTATTAATCTTGTTTTTGCTTCTTTTTTCACTTCTTTCATAAAGAATATTTCTAACATTGTTAACTGAAAATGCGGGGTACAACAACCACACCCAACAATTCGTTTAGCAATATGAGAGGATTTACTCTAATATACTTTCTAGAGAATAAACTAGACAGTCAGACTCAATCTACAGAAAAGTATAAACAAGAGTTTATATCTCTATCTCTCAATTCAATCTGCAATCAGCAAATAGAAATTTGCGAGCCCGATTGAATATAAGAGAAGTAACTTGAACGGTACCAAAGACCAATGTTCAAGGATCAATCAATTTCAATCAACAACCAAAGGTTGGATTTCCTAATTGATCGATACAACGCACAACCTGTGATATTTCAATTATATAACAAAATATAATGCGGAAAAGAAATAACACAGACACCAGAATTTTGTTAACGAGGAAAACCGCAAATGCAGAAAAACCCCTGGACCTAGTCCAGCTTTGAACATCACATTGTATTAAGCCGCTACAGACACTAGCCTACAACCAATGAACTTCGGACTGGACTGTAGTTGAACCCTAATCAATCTCACACTGATTCAAGGTACAGTTGCGTTCCTTACGTCTCTGATCCCAGCAGGATACTACGCACTTGATTCCCTTAGTTGATCTCACCCATAACCAAGAGTTGTTACGACCCAAAGTCGAAGACTTGATAAACAAATCTGTCTCACACAGAAAAGTCTATTGGAATAGATAAATCTATCTCCCACAGAAATACCTATGAGTTTTTGTTCCGTCTTTTGATAAATCAAGGTGAACAGGAACCAATTGATAAACCGGCCTTATATTCCCGATGAACAGCCTAGTATTATCAATCACCTTGCAATAATCTTAATCGTATGTTAGCGAAACAAGATATCGTGGAATCACAAACGATGAGACGAAGGTGTTTGTGACTACTTTTCAATCTTTCCTATCGGAGATATTAATCTCGAGCCAATTATTACAATCGTACTCAACACGATAGAAACATAAAGATCAGATCACGCAACTACAGAGAAAATAGTTGGGTCTGGCTTCACAATCCCAATGAAGTCTTCAAGTCGTTAACTTACAAGGTCTCGAGAGAAACCTAAGGTTAAAGGAGAATCGACTCTAGTTATGCAACTAGTAACACACAGAAGTGTGGGGATTAGGTTTCCCAGTTGCTAGAGTTCTCCTTTATATAGTTTTCAAATTAGGGTTTGCAATCTAAGTTACCTTGGTAACAAAGCATTCAATATTCACCGTTAGATGAAAAAGCTGATTCAACCAAGCTAATATCTTTCAACTGTTAGATCGAACTTAGCTTGTTACACATAAATGAAATGTACCCTCATTTAGGTTTATGTAACCGTACCTAAACGTGTACACCATGTTGGCTCAACAATAGTTAACCGAAGTTAGCCATATGATAACTCTCATATCAACCTTGTTCATCTTAACCATAACTAGTTCAAATGACTCAAATAAAACTAGTTAAAGAGTTGTTCAATTGCTATATTCTCATAGAAGTATACAAGAACACAATTGAAGCAAAATCGGTTTGATTCACTCGAATTATTTCATGAACATTATAGCCACGGTTTGCAAAGATTGCATTCCTTATTATATAAATATTTATGTTCATGTACACAACCGATTTTAGAACTTTAACCTTCAAGTATGCAAACGGGTACGCATACTTGAAATACCCAAACCAAGACTGGGTTTCGCCAGTACGCAAATGGGTACGCGTACTTCCAATCCCAGCAGAAATATTCAGACATGAACCTTACGCCAGTACGCGAACGGGTGCGCATACTTAGGTTCCCGGATTTATCATGCCAACAGGTACGCGTACGGGTTCGCAAACTATGGTTCCCGGACATGGATTACATATGTGAAAGAGTACAGAACATGACATATCCAATAATGTTAAGTGTTCTAAACTCTTATTTTAATCATTGAAACTTTCTTAGAGGATGACAATAGCCGTTTTCACACACTATTAGCATCAAAGCAATTTTCAAGTGATCGAATGATCAATACGAAACATTTCGAGTCTACATCAAATGACTGTCTCACACAAATCATGTAAGATGTTACCAGACGATTTTCACATGATCATCTTTTGACTTTCGTCAAGAATATAAGATGAACTTGGTCGAAGCGAAAGCTTTGCCAACACATATTTCGAGAAATATGTAAGCGAGATAAACTCAACTCCAAATCTCAAATGTGTATAATAGAAAACTATATCGTAATACGACTTATGTCTCAATATAGGAGATACAGTAGAAATAGACTTTCCAAGTGATAGATGAGTTTCAGTCTCCACATACCTTTTGTTGATGAAGTTCCACAAGCCCTCTTTCGTAGTTCTTCGTCTTCAAATGATGAACGCCGTGAAGTCTAAGGCTCAACTACACAATCTATGTCCTAGTCCGAGACATCTATAAGTAGACTAGAAATCAAGACTTATAGTTTTGATCACTAACATTGACAAACATGCTTGAGATAGCAACGCATACGAGTTCGACCGAGTAGTGCTCTAACATTAACTAAAACCCATTTAACTCTAAAAAATTGGGTTAACGAAATAGCTATCACAAAAATCTGAGTCCTATCCATTTTGTGAGGTGAGTGTCGAAAAGTCTCCAAATCTATAAAACCATTCCCCAAATGGTAATTAACACCAAATTCATTGCTTAAAATGTGACAAGTGACACCACCTAGGAAACTTCAAAAAGTTATCTTTTATAAGAAATAACTATTAGATGAATATTCATGGTCACCCATAACCCATTTAGATTTCATGTCTACTTATTTTCACTTATTACTATTTGGAGATTTCATGCCCCTCTCACCTGATGTAATGTCATTTTTTTCTCTTTGTTTGGTGATGTTAAATTGAATTATTGCATTCATTTTGAACATTTAATTAAAACTTTGATTGAACAATTATGGTCATTGTCGATTACAACTCCACTATTAAACCCAAATGAGTACAAAAAACGTATACAAAATTTAACTTTGAATGGAGATTATTAGTCTTTTTTTCTTCTTGATTTTTTGGACGTTGCCAATGGCAGAAACCAAGAAACTAAAATAACAGAGGAAGAAAACAGAGCTTGTTGGAGAACAGAAGGGGGGACTTGAGAAGATGTCCACCAAGTTTGGACATTGTGAAGCTTCGCGTACGCCGCAAGTTCATGACCCAAGGAATTGACTTTCTTAGGAACGAAATTGAACTCCACCGAGTTCATGCCGTTATCATTGGACCTGATCTCGTCAATGAGATGTTGAACTCTCCAGGGAATGGAAAGACTTTTCTTCTGGAGAATATAAACCACCTGCTGACAATCGCCTTCCACTATTATGTTAGAAATATTTAGCCTTCTTGCTAAAGCAAAGGCCCAGAAGAAAGCTATTAGCTTCAGCCACCAATGGCGTAGTAGTGTTAATAATTGAAGAGCCTGCGCCAATAACGATTCCATTTTCATCTCTCGCAATTGCAGCTGCATAAGCCTTATCCATAGCAACAGCAGCATCACATTCACCTTGATGCAGTTTTGCGGAGGAGGAACCCACTGAGTAGCAGGAATGTTGGTCTGCATACTGCCGCTACTAAATTCAGCTTCCACATGAACACCTTCCCGATCATTTTTATATGAGTTATACCAGAATAAACTCTCCGTGACAATAGCCTGAATGTTAATGGAGGACCGCTCAAATACCTTGTTGTTGCGAGCTTTCCAAATGGCCCACCAAACACTAGCACCCCAAACAAAAACTGTCATAACCGTCATTTTTCTCTAACCAATACTTACAGCAAGCACTTACTTAATTTTCCTGGATGAAAGCTGTACTAAATTTCAAGGGAGAAGCAAATAAAACAGCTTGGGCTACTTCACACTGGACAAACAAAGGATCGTTTGTCTCAACGGCTCTGTTACAAAGAGGGCAATCCATCTGCACTCCATCGATGTGAGTACCGATTTTCGCTAAGACCCCCACGCCATTTCTTAGCAACCTCCACAGAAAGTTGTGGATTTTTGGAGCAAGAGACTTAGGTTTCCAAAAACGTTTCCAAGGGAAATCCCCATCATTATGAGAAGAAGTCTCAGCAACATTAGAACGCAATAGCTTTTGAAAAGACTGAGTCGTGAACTCGCCATGAGGGGTTAAATTCCAAATGATTCTATCTTTAGCCGTCACTTTATTGATGTGTATTCTTTGAATCTGAGTTGCGACAACCGGCTCAAAGGTGGAATTCAGTAAGGAGGAGTTCCATTTTCCTTCATCTTTTACAATCAAGTCACTTACTTTTGTAATTCCATTAGTTCCATTTGGATTGAAGCTTGGAATAAATCCTGGGATAGAAGGAACCCAGGGATCAGACCAAGCATTTATTGTTTCTCCATTGCCCACTAGCCAGATACAACCTTCTTTCAGAAACTGCCTGACCTCTAAAATTGCAGCCCACGTACTCGAACACTTCTGTGGCTTCCGAGCATTCCAGAAACAAGTATCTCTCAAATACTTCGCTGACATTATCTAAGCCCATATTGAAGAAGGATTAGAGAGAAATCTCCATCCGACCTTTGCGACCAACGCCATATTGAGATGTTCAAGATCACGTAATCCCAGACCACCTTGCTCTTTGCTCAAAGTAAACCAAAACCACTTCAGATGATGCATCTTTCTAGAATCCCTCGTGTTCCCCACCAAAAATTTCTGATGATTTGAGACAACTTGCGGATAACAGCTTTCGGAATGAGATTAGTTGCCATATAGTAAACAGGTATTAACGCCAACACCGATTGAATCAAGGTAGTTCTCCCCGCATGAGAAAGAAAATGTTTTTTCCAACCATTCAGCTTGGCTTCGAACTTCTCAACCAAGAAATCATAAGAGGCAATGTTACGGTCAGACTTTAATATTTTGAAACCCAAATATTTATCATCTGTTTGCATTCTTTGAACACCCAATTGAGCCATAACCTCAATTTGCCTCTCGTTAGGAACTGACTTACTAAAATGGATTCCAGATTTAGCATAGTTAACCACTTGGCCTGAACACTTAGAATAAGTGTCAAGGGTAGCAGTTATTGTGGCTACTGTGGTATTATTTAAACACCCAAATAACATAATATCATCGGCGAACATCAGGTGAGAGACTGCTGACGCCCATCTATTAACCCTGTATCCATTGTATAACCCATCTAATTCCATTCACCTCATAATCTTCGAAAAACTCTGGGAACAAAGAATAAACAAGAAGGGAGACAACGGACATCCTTGTCTAATACCCCTCTCACTGATGATAGAACCTTCAGGCTGTCCATTAAGAATAATTGAGGAGGAAGCTGTGGAAGTGCAGTTCATGATTAAAGAGTGAATGCTACCATGAATACCAAAACTCTGAAGCACATTGCTAAGAAAAAACCCATTCAACTCTATCATAAGCCTTACTCATGTCGAGTTTAAGTGCAAACGAACCTAAAATAGAGTTGGAGTTATTCATAGAATGGACAAGTTCTTTTGCCGCGATAACATTATCAATAATTTGTCTTCCCCGTATGAAGGCTGATTGAGACTTGTCAATTAGAGAGTCTAACAATGGGCTTAATCTACAAGTGATAATTTTTGTGATAATCTTGTAGATTACATTGCACAAGGAATGGAGATTATTAGTCAAATTGCTGATTTATATGAAGGAATTCTTCTAAACGTCAGCATTAATACTTTCTAAATAATAGCGTACTTTTTCATGTTTGCCTTTTCCTTAAGTTTGGTGTCGGATTAATTTGCAGAGGAATGATGAAGTTTGAGACAACAAATTTGAGGATTTAAGATTTCAAAAGAAAAAAAGAAATAAAAAGATGAAAAGATATACTTATATGATTTTAACAACAAGCATTTATTAATGCATTTTTGAAGCTGGAGCATTTTATTACAATCCCTTAAGTATATTAATAAAATGCATTAATAAAATGCTTGTTTATATATATATATTCATTCCCATTATTAGTGTAACTGTAATGGCCGGTAATGGTTGCATGCAATTGCTTATACTCAACGTCATCTTTATTTTCCCTTCTTAGGTTAGCTTATATAAATAAAGAGATTTTATCTGTGTATCACATCCCATTTCTACTAATAAGAAAATTTCTTCTTCTCTCCTTATTTATTTTGTTGTAATAGTTTATCTATTCATTTAGTTTCTAACACATTATTAGCCATGTAACTCCAAAAAAAAAAAAAAATTGTTAAACAAGCAACCTTTTCATTAATGGAAATTCGAGGTTACAATGAGTTTAAGATCGAAAATAAGAGAATACAAAATAACAAGAACATACCGTAAAAGTACAATACCGAGAAATCCGACAAGAGAAAGAGAAGGATTACCGGAGTAAGACAAATACAAGTATGAATAAGATCCGATTGAATCGGAAGAAGGATGGTTTTTCTCTGAATTAAATTCCAACCATTTAGTTTGTTTTTCTTCTTTAGAAAGATGTGCTCCCAAAATAGGAGTGATTTGCTCAAATCTCTTGTAACTTATGATGAAGCTTCCGTCGTCAAAAGGACCATCAATGAAGTTTTCGTCGCCGTATAAGTTGATGATGAAGATTTTGTCGCCGAAGATAACAAAGATGAAGATTTCGTCGCTGGAGAGCATCACTATTGATCTTAAAACCCAACCCGATAACCAAGAATCGCCATTAAAGCGAAGATAAACCTCAATAAAGTAGATAAAACCACCATAACGGTGTAGATAAGTAGAAACATAATAACAAGTAAACTAAACTACTAATTAACCTAGAAAACAAGAAATAATGAAGAAATCTGCTTGGACTAGATCTGAGCAGAGATGGGTTGTTCCTGATGGTTTTGTTGGAGAAGAAGTAGTGAGAGAGGAGAGAGAAGGTTTGATTTTTATTTTTGTTTTCACACTTTCCATGTAACTCTAATCAATAAGCTATGATCAATTTTTTTGAAACCAAATATTTTTCTTTATATTGGTTTTACTTTTACCCTAATGATTTTTATTTTCACGGAAAAATCTTTCTCTGTTTATCGGTTTGATTGTCTCATAATCAAAACAATAATCAGCTACAAAGAATATAGATAATTGGTTTATTTTCTTATAGAGTTTGCACTGTCTTTCAGTTGTGCTATTATGATATCTTCTACATGTACCATCGATCAAATTATTGTTACATATGGTAGATGTATAACAACATTTTCGTAAGTTTTATAGACTCGTGATTTCTTATGCATATATACTAGAAATAACCCGTGTCGTAACGGCACTGCTCGAGACTTTGCAACATGGTGTCCTAATTGATGTCTAATAAAAGCAAAGAAAGATTAACTTAACATTTTAATTTTTTTTAATCTTTTTGTACTTCTATTATTGATATAATTGGCTTTTAATATATTCCCAAAATTTGATTAGGCCGAATTCCACACATTTTGTTTGGAAATATGGTTATGATGCCGAAATTCTTAGATATTTTGAGAGTTTCATCTAAACAATTTATTTTAGCCGTTCAGGGTTCATATATTGTCATAATATGTAACAACTCATAAAACATGTACATTCAGTTTAATTTTAGGTTTCTTTCGCTTGTTATTTATTTAATGCGCATAATTTTTGTTATATGTTGTTGTTGTTTTTGTCGTTTTTGTATGTTTATTTTTTATATCATTTAGTTAAATTCATTTAAATAACTTAGCATTCGTCATTGTTTCCTTTTTTTTAATGGAAATTACATTTCAATTCAATCAAACTAAGATAGTGATTACATGATTGCTTAAAAGATTATTAAAAATATCAAAATGCAAGATAATCAAAACCCAAATACAAATGATTACACCAATTGCAAGCACATCGCGAAGACAAAGATCCATGAACCGCGAAGACATCCCATTTTTGTAGATGTAATAGTGATGAATGATGTTGTGAACCGGGATCAACTCCGACCACTTAAAATGATTATCTTATTCAATAAGAGATGCTCCAAATAAAATAGAGTTTTTTTTCCCAAAATCTTGTAGATCCAAACGAATCTGGATGCCATAAATTCTTCTTGTTGAAGATGAATCTAAAGCGACGTTGAGCAGAATCGTTGATGTTCTTGACGATTCGAGAATAGCAAGCCAAGAAACACCATGGAGATTTGAAAGGATCACTATTAGAGCGAAGAGAAATCATCCTAAAGACAAAGAAAATATCGCACAAATAGCGATGAAATGTGTCCACAGACACCAAAATTAATAAAAATAAGACTTGGAAACACAAACTAAACTATTTTTATTCATAAAAAAACTAAAAATTCTTGCTCAAATCTAGCCCCAGAGGACTAAATCTGAGCAAGATGAAAAAAGAAGATCTAGGGTTGTTTTCCTAAATGGTCAAAAACATGAAGATTAAGAATACTAAAAAAAGTGTCCTTATACAATTGCATTCCAGACCCTGCCATCGACATGAAGAGAACCGATGCCTGCTCTCAAGCAGCTAATGTCTGCAATGCAACACCAGCATGGAGGACAACAGTTGTCCACGTCCCAAAAGCCGGGAGATTCATAACGATCTCAGTAGACTATGCAGGACACTCATGGAAAACAGTAGCCAGTCATGCCACAAAAGGCTGAATCTGCATGGGAGTTTCCATTTGCAAAGTAAAGGACAAGCAGTCAACGTTATACTGCATCCACTGAACTTATCATTTAGCATCCTACTATGAACAAGCTTCCTACGATATGACGTGGTCCTTAATCACATGCATATATATATATATATATATATATATTAAATGTTGTTATGTATCTTCATCCAGTTGGTAACACCATAAGTTGATATATAACATGTGATTGATAAAAATTGTGAATGAAGTATAGGCATGCAATTAAATACATGGATTGAAACAAAAAAGAGGTGATTCTCAGTATTTAGATTGTGTATACCCTTCCATCACACTGGACAGGCTGACTAGCTAAATATATTGGTAAAACTAAAAGTAGAGCGGTGCTCAAAAAAAAAAATATACAAAAACTTTAGATACTAAATAGTTTAATAGATGCGTGAACAAAATTTGTATGGTCGAACATGGTCATAATATTTTAACGTATTTGATTTGCTTGTGCATTAATACTAGTAAATTAATTATGACAATAATATTCATCATAAGAAAATAGTTTATATCATATTAACTATATGTGATACCATTCATATATCCAACTGAGCATGTAATACTCATCCTCTAATTAAATTTCATCATCCCAAACATATATGTTGTCACCATCTTATCACACACTCGTGGTTAATAACAATTATATAGATGAGTGTGTTTGTAATGTATGTGATACATATAGTATGAAATTTTATATAATTTTTTTATGGATATCCAGTTAAAAAGGTATGGGAGCTAAGCTTGTTGCCAGATTCCCTGCCATCCATGTATAAAACTATTTATTAGTTAATATAAGCCCTTTGCGGCATCTTTCTAGTTAAATAAATAAATAGTAACATAAATTAAATCAAAATGGCGAAAGACACCTTCATAAAAATATTTGTACACATTAAGCTGAGGGGAGCTTATATTTTTACAAACTAATCCCTTGATAGACTGCCTAGCCGTTTAGGTGGGAAGCCAACTCATTGACAGAGGAGAGTAATCTAATCAGGTGAAATATCTTGTGTTGCCTTCATTTAGAGTTTTATATGGGATCAAGAAGCTTTTATTAGTATCGTTTGGAAGAAACGAAAACTAAATCGTATTATTGTTATCAATGAAACTGCGGGGGTACCAAAATACACCACTAACTTTTTCTTAGGCAACGACTAAACTCAAATACAATTCCGAGAGTTACAACTTAATGAATCTCAATTAGGAATTATTTGAAGAGTTTATATCTCTTTCTCTCACAATCAATATGTAAACGGAGACAAGTCCGTGAACCTGATTATACCGTGAGAGTACTTGGGCGATTCCAAAGATCAATATTCAAGATCAATCAAGTCGTATCCAACAATTACAATGGACGTATCTACTTTGAATGATTTACCTACAACCTGTGATATTTCAATCTTTAACAATATAATGCAGAAAAAGAAATAACACAGACACCAGAAATTTTGTTAACGAGGAACGATAGCAGAAAAACGCTGGGACCTTGTCCAGATTTATACACCAAACTGTATTAAGCCGCTACATACTCTAGACTACTATCAAAACTTCGGACTGGAATATAGTTGAGACCGAATCCACCATCACAGTAATTCAGTTACAGTCGCGCTCTTTACACCTCTTGAATCTCGCAAGAATCTGCGCAATTGATTCCCTTAGCTGACGTCCTTTACAGCCTTAAAGTTGCTTCAACTTAATTGAAGACTTTAAACCAATATGTCTCCTACATATAAGATTATATGTAATTTACGTTCTGATCAAAAGATCAAGATAAGATAGGAAATCGTTTTCAATAGACAAAGTCTGGTACTTACGACTCCCGAAGAGCAGCCTTGATTAATATTCACCTCACAAGTAAAACTTACTCCGATTTCAACAAAGAATCGTTATAAGGAATATACCTGTGGAATCAAAAAGTATGAGACGAAAAAACTTTGTGATTTCTATCTATCTTGCATGATCGGAGTGAGACTCAACAATCAGTAGCAAGATCAGGATACACGAACTATCAAGATAAAGATAGTCGGGCCTAGATTCACGAATCCCTAAGCGAAGACTTTTTAGTCGCTAAACCTAAAAAGGTTTAAAGCAGAGGACGACTCAAGTTTACAACTAGGACACACACGTAAAGTGTTGGGGATTAAAAGATCCCAGTTGCTTGAGGTTCTCCTTATATATACTTTCAAAATCAAGGGTTGCTTTAGATTTAAGCTAAGGTAACTTTGGAATCAAGCATTCAATATCCACCAACGTTAGATGAATCTTTGATTAGACATTAACACAACAAAATATACACTCTGGTTAGGATGAAACATAACCGAACCATGTACAATGACTCGTTCATAAACAGTTAACCGAAACTAGCCAGACGAACTATAAGCTTAACCATTTTCATATTGAAAAAGCGGGGGTACAACAACCTCACTCAATATTTCTCTTAGCAATCTGTATGGACTAACTCCAATATACTTTCAAGAGAATCAACTAGACAGTCAGACTCAATCTTAAGAAAAAGTATATCAAAGAGTTATATCTCAATTTATCGATTCAATCCGCAATCAAACAAATAGGAATTTGCGAGCCTGATTGAATATATGAGAAATAACTTGAACGGTACCAAAGACCAATGTTCAAGGATCAATAAATTTCAATCAACAACCAAAGGTTGGATTTACCAATTGATCGATTCAACGCACAACCTGTGATATTTCAATTATATAACAAAATATAATGCGGAAAAGAAATAACAAAGACACCAGAGTTTTGTTAACGAGGAAACCGCAAATGCAGAAAAACCCCGGGACCTAGTCCAGATTTGAACACCATACTGTATTAAGCCGCTACAGACACTAGCCTACTACAAAGCTAACTTCGGTCTAGAATGTAGTTGAACCCTAATCAATCTCACACTGATTCAAGGTAAAGTTGCTCTCCTTACGTCTCTGATCTCAGCAGGATACTACGCACATGATTCCCTTAGCTGATCTCACTAACAACTAAGAGTTGCTACGACCAAAGTCGAAGACTTGATAAACAAATCTGCCTCACACAGAAAAGTCTATTGGAACAGATAAATCTGTCTCCCACAGAAATACCTACGAGTTTTGTTCCGTCTTTTGATAAATCAAGGTGAACAGGAACCAATTGATAACCCGGACTTATATTCCCGAAGAACAACCTAGTATTATCAATCACCTCACAATAATCTTAATTGATTAACAAAACAAGATATTG
>JAJJMB010011896.1:4843077-4892260 GCA_023531105.1 Papaver atlanticum
AAGTCTTTAATTCATTAACCTACAGGGTTTAGTGAACAACCTAAGGTAAAAGGAGAATCGACTCTAGCTTATACAACTAGTATCACACAGGAGGTGTGGGGATTAGGTTTCCCAGTTGCTAGAGTTCTCCTTTATATAGATTTCAAATCAGGATTTGCAATCTAAGTTACATTGGTAACAAAGCATTCAATACTCACCGTTAGATGAAAACCTGATTAGATTCAAGCTAATATCTTTCAACTGTTAGATCGAACTTAGCTTGTTATACACAAATGAAATGTACCTTCATTTAGGTTTGAGTAACCGTACCTAAACGTGTACACTTAGTCGGTTCAACAATAGTTAACCAATGGTTAGCCATATGAGCACTTTCATATCAACCTTATTCATCTCTACCATAACTAGTTCAAATGACTCAAATGAACTAGTTAGAGAGTTGTTCAATTGCTTAAATCTCATAGAAGTATACAAGACACAATCGAATAAAAATTGATTTTTATTCACTCGAATCAATTCATGAGCATTATAGCCACGGTTTGCAATGATTGCATTCCTTATTATATAAATGTTTTAGGTCATGAACAAACCGATTTTAGAAAGTAACCTCCTTAAGTATGCAAACGGGTACACATATTTAAGTACCCAAATTGAGTTTGTTTTTTACTTGGAACTCCAGCAGAAAATCACGGATGTGAAACTTCCACCAGTATGCGTACGGGTACGCATACTTACCCGGATTTCCAACAACCGTCAGTACGCGTACGGGTACTCATACTTTAGGTTCCCGGTTTTAGACTTTTACCCAAATGTGAGAACACACTATGTTTATATCCAAACATGGTTACTTGTTCTAAACTCTCATTTCAATTATTGAAACTTTCTTAGAGGATGTTAAAATAGTTGTTATCCACAAACCATTTTCATCAAAGTGATTTTCAAGTTATTGAAATAATCAATATGACTTTCGTCACGAGTAAAGATGAACTTGGCTAAAGCGAAAGCTTACCAACATATATTTCGAGAAATAGATAAGCGAGATAAACAAATGTGTATAATTGAAGTCTATATAGCAATATGACTTTTGTCTCAAAATAGGAGATAGAATAAATAGACTTTTGAGTGATAGATAAGTTCAAGTCTCCACATACCTTTTGTTGATGAAGTTCCACAAGTTCCCTTGAGTAGTTCTTCGTCTTCATTCGATGAACGTCGTGGAGTTTAAAGCTCAACTACACTTACTATCCTAATCCGAGACTTAGCTATAAGTAGACTAGAAATCAAGACTTATAGTTTTGGCAACTAAACTTGACAAACAAGCTTGAGATAGCAACGGTTGCGAGTTCGACCGAGCAAGGCTCTAACATATATAACACTTTAAGACTTTAATATTGAGTCATAACATAAGTTATAATGTGATCAAATATGTCTAGATGCGTTTTCTGATAGTTTTCAAATGCCGATTTTTTCAAAGAAATAATTTTGATGCATCTGAAAATATTTGACAGGGTAAGTACGTGTACCTACTTTCCAGTTCGTGAGTTATTTTGTCGCGGTACGTGTACCGGGTTTGTATACCCTTAAGATAAAAACGAGTTCAGAAGTTCACAGAATTTTTTTGGTATGTACACTAGGTATGTGTACCAACCTGAGTTCACGAGTCATAAAACTTTTTGGGTTTGCATACTTGGTATGTGTACCAAAAGTTGTTGCCGAACTATAGCTACATGATAGACACATTTTTGTGTTTACGTTGTCCTTAATTTTCTGTATTGTTGGTACTTGATTTTTGTACTTATTATGCTATTTTATGTGTTTGTAGGTATTTTTGGGAAATAAACATTTTTTGGAAAATTCGGCTCTAAAAGTTGTTAAAGGCATCCCAAAGGACATTTGATAAACGGACCCTTGCTTTGGATAAAGGGCATCTCAAATTATAAGGGGCACCTCAGTTGGACACCTGCTATTTACACTCCACAGGCGGATAGGTGGTGACCTTCTTCTTCCACATTTAAACAACAGAATTTGGCGGGAAATTTTTGCAGCGGAAGAACAATATTAGGGTTTGCGATTTGACCTTGTTTCAATGAGATTAAAGGGCTGAAATCAAATGGGTTTAATCCTTTGGGCCAGACAGGCGTGTTATGGGTGTTTAGTTGGATCAGAATTGGCTAGATTTTCAGTTCGAAGTGAAACAGGGCAAGTTAACCAATCACCAGCGACTTCTTCTGGCATTGATTTGGACGAGATTCTTTCATATATTTCTCTTAATTTGGATATATACCATCCTGCTACTTCATAACAGGATTGGTAAGTGCTTTAAATTTGATTGAAGGAGAAGATTTCACGTAATCTCACCAAAGCTCAAGTCTCGGGAAATTTCTGGTTATGTTTGGGAAGAGTTCTTGTGGCCTGAGCGTGTTTGACACATGTTGGGATGTGTGGAAGAGTGTTTGGATGGAGGTTGACTACAACAGACGCATGAAGAAGACAAGAATGGGAAGAAAACTTCTCGGGAATATTTTCATTGACTGCCGAGTAATGGGAAGATTTTTTTGATTAATAAGGATTTATTCTTGGTCCAAAGGTGCATAAATAGGTTGCTGGCATCGAGCAGAATGTCTATGGAGAGTTAGGGGTGAAAACAGAGGTGATTACAGAGCATCAACATAGCGTAAAATCAAGTTGCAGGAAAATTGTTTTCTGCTGCTGCTGTGAAGAACATTAGACTCTAGGAAACAGACGTTATGCTACAGTGACTGCGACACTTCTATGTTATCGTTTCCTAAAACAGTTAGTTTGTAACAAATATAAGTGTTACAAACCCGATTTTAATCATTTTTCATTCTTTGAAATAATTGTGAACACCTTTTGAGCAATGAAATCATATTTTGAGTGTGTTTCCAATATGCGGAGCTAGACCCCATCACTGGGACGACAGAGGAAGCTGTTTTTCATCCCTATGGTAATTCAATTAATTCTTTATTTACTTTTTGCACTGATTTTTAACGATTTATGATTTCAATTAATTATTTGTGACTTTGTTTGATGACGCATGCTTAATTCTAGGTAATTTTGATGCTTCATGCTTACAATATACAACTAATGTTTTATGAAATCTACTTGGCAAAGAATAGAGTTAATATTTCTTTTGTTTTGAGCTATAATTGCCTAGGATTAATTTCTGAACCACTTGAATATGAAAAACAGTGAAATCATGAGTCCCGGTGAATTCTTCATCTTGTGATATATTTTGTATATATATTATTTATTTCTAGTATTTTTGTTTATTAAATCTGAAATCAATCTCATCAAGTCCGAGTGAACGACAACCTTCTTACCACTATTAAAATTCGATCACTACACTGGCACATGTACTGCGGCTCCGGACCTATAACAGTTGCGCCAGTATGTAAGCTGGTATGTGTACTGTCCAGTATCTATATTTACAGTAGTTATATATCTCTCTAATGATCAATTTGAAACATTCCTGAATAACATCAATGACACATATCACTGTTTCATACTATTTTCAAATGATAATCTTGAATCATAATTTAGGTCATAAACAATAAATTGTTCTTAACCAAATTCATTAAGTATGAACAAGTGTTCTTAAGCTAAGTCAACATATTTCGAGAATAATTAAGAAGATAAACTTGACTCGAAATTTTCGTTGTGCATGTAAATTCCACTTTAGTCATGCGACGTAGTCTCATAGATAGAAAGGTGAAAACTTGACTCATAGGTGGTTCAATCTCCACTTACCTTTTATTGATTAAGTTCTCCAAAAGTTTCGGTTGATCTTCGCCTTCAAATGGTATAACGCAGTGATGTCAGGTACTCAACTACATACTTTTATCCTAATCCGAGACTTGACTAAATGTAGACTAGAAATCAAGATATAATTTTGATCGATTAAATTCGACAATAAGATTGATATAGCAACACTTGTAATTTCGACCGACTAATGCTCTAACAATCTCCCCCTTTGTCAATTTTAGTGACAAAACTATCAATACATATGGATTAAAAAACAAAGCTTCAAAAATCCGGAATCCATCATGCTTGATTTCCTTGGTTTTCCAACTTCTTGAATTTTTCGTTACTTCAATTTTCCAATGATTCTGAACGTGTTCAACTCAGCATCGTTGTTGTTGAAGATCCGTAGCGTTAACAACTTAGAAAACAGATATTCTTAATCGTCGTTATACAGAAACATAGTATTATTATTTTCTCAAAAGTTCAATTGTATCACAACTTCAAAGTAATATTACGGTGATATGTGAAAATCTTACGGATTTTATAATGCAGTAATTACACAAGAGTGTGACCACGGGTAGATCAATACTGCGAAAATTCTCACAAAGTTTATTCTACTTTTAGTTCATAAAACTTAATAGATTTAACTTTTGACATATATGAGATATCAGTTCAATTCACAAAAATTAAAGGACACATATATCTCATAAGACTTTGCAATAAATATAACCAATAAAGATTAAATACTGCAAGTTCATCTTCCAAAAACTTTAGAATTTAAATAAATAAACCTAAAACCATGCAAGATGAAAATCGTTGGAAGTAGCTTGTGTACTCACAATCGTTGGAAATAGCTTGTGTACTCACAATATATTCATCAGTCCAAGCTCAAAACCCCCTTCTGTTTTGTATTATAGATATTAGTCATTCAAAAGATATTCAATAAAGAACCTGACCAATCATGATTTCCTTTCGATTATGAAACAAGTTCATATATATATACTTCCTTTAAACAAATATTATAAAACATTGTTTCCTAGGGTGAAATCATACTTATATCATGCACACATAATTAAGCAACTATATACAATAGATTATGTCGATGTTGTATTTACGAAGTTCAAAAGATAAGCGTTATCTTCGTAATTCAATAAATTCCTTAACACTTTGATCATAATGTTATGACCAAGTCTTACCACTAGAGTATTATTTATATACATCTTCGCATGTTATGTTTTCAATATAATCCAAATTCAAAGATACATAAGGAATGGAAACAAGATCAAGTTAATATTACTAACCGCAAGTGGAAGGATGATGTCGTCGTTGTAGTCATTACTTCTTCATATTTTTTAGGTCTTCAGAATAATACCCGTACGTCTCAAAATTCCTAGACTTTCTAGTCTAACCTAAACAAAGTCGACTCTAGTATTTAATCAAGCGACTCTAGATGAGTTTTGATACTAAAATATGACAACCAAACTTGACATACCAACGCTTGGTGGGTTCAACCGAGCTATGCTCTAACAAAATCTCTTACGACTGCTCATTTAATGACTTATGTGGAATCAAGAAGCTCTACGATTACCGTTGATGGTAAACTAGATAATTACATTGTTATTTTAGTTTTCGATTATTGATTTGATTGACTAACGGTTATTGAAACTTTGATTGCACCTAGTTTGTTTATTCTTGAGAACCTTCTCTTCTGATATAAGGCTCACTCAAACTAGATCAAAGTATTGACGGGATCTTTAGAACCATCTTCGAATCTAAAGACATCCAGTCACAATTTAGGTTTTGAAGCCTAGATTGTTTCTCCGAGGTATCTCCTTCAAATACGGTTTCTAAGATATCCCAAGCATCTTTAGACTTAGTGTACGATGTCACATAGTGTTGAAGATCTTGGCTTATGGCGTGGATAATAGCGTTTAACCCGTCTGAATTATGCTTTGCAACACTTATCTAGGATTCACTATATTCTCTTAATGGTTGCGCAACAATATTTGTCTCTAGTAACTGTTGGCACATCGTATCCAATAACTACAAGTTTTCATGTCTCAAAGTCACAGGCTTGTAAAAAAGAATGCATAGCAATTTTCCACCATAAGTAATTTGAGCCATCAAATGCTGGCGGTACGTTTATCAAGATTGCACTCATGTCCATAAAATCAGATTTCTTCAAACAAAGACTTAATAGGTCTTAGCGTGTTTGCCTGCTCTGATACCAATTGAAAACGTGGGGTTACCAAAATACATCACCAATTTTTTATTAGGCGATCTGTATGGAAAACTCAATACAACTCCGAGAGTTAAACTCAATCAAGGAATAATATCTTAGAGTTATATCTTTCTCTCTCTCTCTCTTGGGATTAGAACGTTTACAGAAACAAATCCGTGAACCTAACCACAAAGAGGTAACTTGGACGGTACCAAAGACCAGTGTCCAAGAATCAATCAAGTCGTATCCAACAAACTAGGTCGGATGTCTCTACTATGATTAACCAATGCACAACCTTCAATTATAAAGATAAACAATATAATGCGGAAAAATAAATAATACAGACACCAGAAGTTTTGTTAACGAGGAAACCGCACCCCGAGACCTGGGCCAGATTGAATATCAAACTGTATTAATCCGTTACAGACACGAGCCTACTACCAATTAACTTCGTACTGGAATGTAGTTAAGCCCTAAAAGGTATCCCACCGATTAAGGTACAGTCGCGCTCCTTACGCCTCTTGAATCCCAACAGGACTCCGCACAATTGATTACCTCAAATGACGTCACACCAACTAAGAGTTGTTACAACTCAATTAAAGACTTTAGACCAAATCTTCCTCCCATAGATTAAGCATATATAATTGATTTCCTTTTACAATCAAATAGTATGATCAAATGTGTAAAAATCGATAGCAATAGACAAAGTATGGCTAACCTCAAAATCCGGACTAATGCAACCCGAAGTGTAGCCTAGATTAATATTTACCTCACAAGTATAAAACCTGTGGAATCACAAAGTTTGAGACGAAGAGAACTTTGTGATTTCTATCAATCTTGTTCAAGTGATAAATCAAGAATCGAACAAGATCAGGATACACGAGTTATCAAGGAAAGATAACTAAACCTGACTTCACGAATCCCCATGAAGACTTTGTAGTTGCTAAACCCTAAAAGGGTTAGGAAGAGGACGACTCTAGATACAAATAGGATACACCAAAAAGTAGTGTCGGGATTCAAAGATCCCAGTTTCTTGAAGTTCCCCTTTTATAGACATTTAAAGCATATGTTGCTTTAGGTTTAAGCTAAGATAACTTTGGAACCAAGCACACAATATCCACCGTTAGATGAATCTTTGAATCTGATTCACATAAACAAGATATACACTCTGGTTAGGTAGAACCATAACCGAACCGTGTACAAAGATTATGTTCAACATGGTTAGCCGAAACTAGCCGGTGTGAACCTAAAAGCTTAATCTTCATTTTCATGAAAACATAAGACATTAATTCTGAGTCACAAACATGTGATCAAATAAGTCTAGTGTTTTAAAGAATTAATCAAATGCTAATTATCTCGTAAAAATAAACGCACTTGAAAATATAATCGACGTGATAAGTAGATGTACAAGGTACAAATACATAACAGTTCGTGAGTCTGTTCAGTCATAGTACGCGTACCGGTTTGTAAACATTTAAATAAAACCGAGTTCCGGAGTTCACAAAACTTTTTAAGTTTGCGTACCGGTTTGTAAACCTTAAGACTGTCGCCGGTTCCGGGGTTCACGGAACTAAATCAGTTTGCATATCGGTTTGGAAACGCTGCCGAGTTCAGGAACACAAAACTGTTTTAGTTTGCGTCGGTTTGGAAACAAACCCGGTTTCGTAACCATAGTTCAAAAATGGTTTGCCTAAAAGTATGCATACCATTCGGTTCACGAGTCACACAAATTTTCATATGATATACATAAAAATATGTGTACCACTAATCTGTAAGTCGATATGTATATAGATACTCCGCTACAAGTACATGTAATACGGGTTCAGACATATAACAGTTTTGCCAGTAAAAATGATACCACTGTCTTGTATCCGAATCAATAGTAGTTCTACATTTCTCTAAATCGATTCGAAACATTCCTGAATAACACCAATGACACATATCACTGTTCCAGACTATTTCCGAATGACAAACTTGAATCATGATTTTGATTCCGAATAATAAATTGTCCTTAACAAAAATTCATCATGTGAACAAATATTCATTAAGCCTAGTCATTACATTTCGATAATTAATTATCAAGATAAACCTGACTCGAAATTCTTGTCCATGCATAATAGTCTAATTAGTTATGCGACATCGTCTCAAATGATAAAAAGTGAATATAACTTGAGAGATAGGTGGTTCAGTCTCCACTTACCTTTTGTTGATGAAGCTCTCCAAAAGCTTCGGTTGATCTTCGCCTTCAAATGGTAGAACACAATGATGACTGCCGTGATCCACTATTTCTCAACTACATTTTTATATATCCTAGTCTTAGACTTAACTAATTGTAGACTAGAAATCAAGATATAGTTTTGACAACTGAATTTGACAACAAGCTTGAGATAGCAACACTTGTGACTACAAGAAACACTTTATTTGTGATGGGAGCAAGTAAATTTCCGAACAACACCATTGTTATTGCTAACATGCCTTTCTCAAAGATATTCATGACTTAGAAATGATAGTATGAACAAAATTGTTAAATGAGGAACACCACTGTTAAATGAGTATTGAGCACTACTGCTGCAAAATCCACCACTAGTAATACTTACTAAAGGGACATCTGCAACTGCAACAACAGATGATTAGCCTTCCATTGGAAATCAAAACAAGAGAACCTTTTTTTTTTTAAATAACAAAGAAATTGAAATTAAACAAATAAGTCAATGTAGACAAATTCCTGATTCCCGAGAAAGAGAAAGTTTTTGATTTGATGATGAAAATCATTTCCTAATCCTTCCCTGGAGAAGATCATCTAAGAAGAACCTTAAAGAATCGATATTTGAAATGGTCTTTCTTCGACCTTCATTAGTTGCTCTGGATGACTTTCTTTGACCCTTTTTAAAGGAAATTCAGAAATTCTTACAGGATTGGAAGTCACATTCTGAAAGAATAGTTAAAAAAAGAAAGGCATGGAATCATAATAATCTATAAATCAGGGAGGAATTTGATTTGATAAGGCATGATGTTTTCTTTGTTGATGCTTCTTATGATGAACAAAATGGATCATATGGTGTGGGGATAGTGTATTGGTTAAAGGGCCATTTTCAGAATGGTCATACTTTTTGTAATTGGGTCACAAAATGGTCACACTTTTGTAATTCGTTCACAGAACAGTCATACTTCCATCCGATTTAACACTTTTGAATAAAACGGTGTTATCTTTTCCTAAAATACCCTCTTTCAAAATGCCCTTCCCATTTAACTAATTAGTTGAAGTGGTGGTGATGAAGCGGTGGTGGTGGTGGTGGAAGCTTAAGAATCTTCACTAAACTTCAGAGGGGAAGCGGTGAACCCTTTGGGTGAATGCGGTGTAACGAACCTGAATGCGGTGTAACGAACATGAATGTGGTGTAACGATCCTGAATGCGTTGTAACGGTGTGTAAGTAGGCACACCACTTACAAATAGCACCACCGTCAAAACAATTACAATTAAGGAGAAATTTAAAATTGTGCATTGAGGGATAAGTAAGGAGGACACATAGGTAATTTGGTTAACATATTTAACTATGAGTCATCACTTAACTCTCTTTTTAACGGAAGTGTGACCATTTTGTTAATAGTTTATAACAGTAGGATGGTTTTATGAATCGGGTCCTAATACTAGGACTGTTTTGTACATTTTCCTTGGTTAAATAACAGGAATGCTGATATTAATTTCTTTTCAGGATCCACAACAGGGCCACCACCAGCAGAAGCAATAGCACTATAAAGAACAATGAACTGGGCGAAAGAGCTAAATATAGCAAATCTCGGGATCAGAGCAGATTGTAAGGATGCATTTAACTTTTTGAACAATAGGATATCGTCGTGTGACTAAAGAACTAAAACAATTCTAAAGAAGTATGTTCATAAAAACTATAACGGGGAAGCGGATAAACTAGCTAAATGGAGTTGATAGTGTTTCAATAAAAATTCAGTTTATTAATTTTATTTTTTTTCTTTAATCCCTTTTCAGTCGAAAACAAAAATACGTGCCGCAGGTCAAGGTAGATGCTTCAGGAAAGATAGAAAGAAAGAAGAAAGGTCATCAGCGGGCAACCACGCCTATTGTTCTCGAAACAAAAAACAAAAAAAACAGCCCGTTTTACGTGTGAGGTCATATTTTACTCATACTAATTCATATAACGTTACGATTTTCTGATTTTTCTACTACTATCGGAAATTTTATTTCTTTGGACTTTTCCCTTTCTCTGGAATGTTTCTCCCAGAGAGGGAACTCTCTGTATTTTCCTCCAAAACCCTAAAATCTCCAATTGCAAATTTCAATCCCCAATTTTAATCTGCACCTCAAATTCTAATCTCACGAATCCACCGATTCATTTCAAATATTTTTCAAAATCTAGGGTTCTTCATCAAATACAGAAATAAGATTTGCAGTAATGGCGATCAAAGGCACCATGAGTTATTCACGCTACTACTTGACTCAAAGAGCTGGCGTCGTTCGTTCTATTCAAGATTATCGTGAACTATCTAAGGCTCCTCCCGTTCAACCCCCAATTCCAGAAACATCAGTTGAAAAATTCCATAATGATATATCAAAATTCGGATCAAGAAATTGGTCTAGGGCATCAACATCGAGTTACAGCACAGCTGCAACGAATGTTTTCGGGGGGAATTCTAATTCTTGTATTCTTTCTAGTTTGTTTACAATTATGAAATTATCTAGTTCTGGTGGTTCTATCGGTTTGAAGGATTTGGGGGTTTCAACATCTGGAGTAGTTCTTGGGTTGAAAGCGACGTCATTTCTTCCCTTCTTCCAGGTGACTAGATGGCTTCCTTGTAATGAGTTTCTTCCTGGTTCTGTTAGTAATGTTGTAGACAAAAGGGTTAATGTTTCTCGTGGTGGTGATACTGAAAGTTCTGTGGAAATTTCTAAAGTTAATTATAGAAATGATGTTGCACAAAATAATTGGTGTTCGAAATTGGGGAAGTTTTGGGCTAATGATGCAAAGGCTGTCGCCACAGCATTGACAGTTTCTTTCTTATTTAAATCGTCTTTGGCTGAACCCAGATCAATTCCTTCACGTTCTATGTATCCAACTCTGGCGGTTGGTGATCGGATTTTAGCAGAAAAGGTACCTTACATGTGTTAAAGTTGTGGTTTTAAACTTGATATTATTACTCGAGTAAATATATGTATTACATGTGCTAATTCGGAAGTGAGTACAGTCTGTTAAAAACATTGTTCATTCTCATGGAAACAGATGCAGTTCTCTCTTATGCTAAAATGCTGAGGTACTAAGCTCATTATTTATTAGGGCAAAACATTGTGCATCTTTTCTGGGGTTAGAAAATATAAGTTAATATAACTATATTCGTGTTCTTTGCATGTTGAAGAGTAAGGAAACCTTATAGAGTGCCTCCCAATTCCAACAATAATATAGAGTGTAACATGTGAATTATTTCCTTTGGATTTTGAGGTTAATAGCTTACTCCATGAGTTCATGGTCTAAGTGTTCATATTTGAGTCCTTTGGGTTTTGAGGTACATAGTTGTATTCTCAGTGTGAATGACAGAAAAAATGGGTCATGTGTGTCTCAAGGAATGTGTGCTCTTTATCTTATCGATAAGTAACACATAGCAACCCTCCTTTTTGGAGATGGTAATCTAATGTATGTTCTTGAACATGCTGGGCAAATGCATCTGTAGACAAAGTACATGTTTGACATCTCCCACTAATCATGTCAAATGTAGTTCATTCAAAAGTTCAGTGTAGTATTTCAGTTTTCAGAACTTATGGTTTTACATGCAACGGAGTTCTGAGCGATCAGGGAGATAAATATCTCTACATGCCTAATTGCTAGGTATGTATCATCTTCTTGTCAACCAGGGTTCGGATGTAAAATAAGTATATGTTAGAAAACATAATAATGTATGCTTATGAGTTATGAGTTACGACTTACAGTGGAATTAGGGAAAGTCACTGTTTCTTGAAAATTATTCTCAAATCCCTAGTATAGCTACTAAAGATAAGTTTGTTATTTTTTGCTTTGCTGTAATAACATATTTGTATTACTACACATGGTCTAGTTCTACGGCATCTTTCAAATACTTTTTTTTTCTTTTCAGATAGGGGCATATTGCCTGTACATCATTTTTAAATATTGAGCTTGTCACTTTTAATACAGGTTTCATACATATTCAGAAAGCCCAACATCGCGGATATAGTGATATTTAAGGCTCCTCGAATCTTGCAGGTACAGATTAAATTTGTGAAACTGATCCTGACCATATCAAATGTTTATCCTTGTAGATTATTTTACTCAGATACCTTGTGCAGGAAATTGGTTATAGTTCAGCTGATATGTTTATCAAAAGAATAGTAGCCACGGCTGGGGACTATGTTGAGGTCAGTTGCCTCTAGTTATAAGCTGAGTCTCTATCATTCTAAAGCCATTATCGTTTTTCTATCTCGTTGTTATCTAAGGGTGAGTATTTGCGTGCTCTTGGTTTGCTTCTCATAGGTTCATAATGGGAAATTGTTGGTGAATGGGGTTGTTCAGCGTGAAGATTTTGTTCTAGAGCCACTTGAATATGAAATGGCTCCAGTGGTATTATTTTCTTCCTCGTTGAATTTGACTTGAAAAATGGAGTTTCTTAAGGGGGTTAAATCTTGATTGACATTATTGTTGATTCAACTTCTTTTGATTGTTTGTTTTTCACGCTTTCTGTTATTTGATACAGCTTGTCCCTGAAGGCTATGTGTTTGTGATGGGTGACAATCGCAACAACAGTTTTGACTCGCATAATTGGTGAGTTGATTCCAAACTTCTAAATACTGGATTAGATCATCTGCTTGAGGATATAGACTTGTATTAGCGTGTGTTTGTACTACCTTGGTATTCATGGTACCAAGGGTTTCTGGATTTGCCATTGAAAGTATTATTTCACATCTAGGAGTTTCCAAGGCCACCTTTTTTGTTGCGACTATCACATTACAATCCCATTATGAATAATCGTAAAACCAAACTAATGAATACCCAATTTCCTATAGATAAGGTCAAATCAAAAGCCTGCTATATTTGGTATCACTTAAGGTGCAAATAGTTCTTGAGATTTACTGACTTGGTCTACTTGGATGTTATTGTTATGTTCTTCAGGGGTCCTCTTCCTATCAAAGACATTGTTGGAAGATCAGCAATTCGGTATTGGTCTCCTCCAAATATGTCAAACAATATTTGTGAACCGCTCGAAGATCAGACTGCTGTTTGTCTCTCTTGACCTGCATTTTGAGACTCCAACGTTTACCCATCCCTGTGGAATGCAGGCTTGGCCTTCCGATTCAGGATTTTTGAAATCCTAGCATCCAGAAGATGATATATGTAGTATATTTTTTTTGTTCTTCAAATCTCATTTTGCCCCTTGAACACGGAAGCTGTAAAAAAAAAAAGAGTAAAACCTCGCCTTTGCTTACCAGTATGATTTTATTTGTTTTTTTTCTTCTTTGTTTTGTGTGGTGTGAAAATACAGAAAAGGGATGCCTCTTCTTCAACTAATAAAATGTTCTTCCTTTCTGTTTCGACTGCAATTACTCACTGACTTGATTCTGAGATTTATGTGTCTGACTAAAATGAATCCCAGTCCTTTTGTGTCGTCACACAAAATATCCCCCATAGAGCTGGACACATTTAAACCATTTATCTGACTCAGACCGAGTCAGATGTTCCACTAGAGCTGGACACATTTAAACCATATATGCCCAAATGAAGTCTGATTATGCCCAAATGTCCACTAGAGCTGGCCACATTTAAACCATTTATCTGACTCGGACCAAGTCGGATTTTCCAAGAATCCAAAGATCATGGAGCAAATGGTCAGACATTTGAGTAAGTTCCTAGTCAGATAGCTGCGACCATTTAAGAATAGGGAAGAGTATAATTTTTGAGTTTCGACCAAAAGTTCACGAGAATGGGTTGCAATTCTGATTGCGCGCAGCTCTGTAGACTCATCAGCGACTCTCTCCCTCCTCACACTGTCACTGTAACGAAAGAGAAGGAGAAGAATCTTATGATCATTCTCTCTCAGGTACATTACACTTAAACCCTAATGCTTTTTCACTTTCTCTACATTCCTATACTTGTATTATCTTCATACTAATCAATTAATTCATATGTACTTACTGTAATCAATTGATTTTCTTGGCGAATTAGGTTTCAAAAGAAATTGATAGCTGGGATAATCTCCACAGCTGCAATCCAAATGGTGAGGATCACGGTCATAATTGCTTAGCTAACATCGTTTCTGTTTTGGTAAAATTATTGACTGTTGAGAGTCAATTTGTTCGGCAATCAGCGAGTAATCTTCTGGTGCTCATATCCGACCTCCTTACTACATCGGTAAGTCTGTAACCAGGATAGTTTTCTTGGTTTTTGGTGGTTATCATAGGTTTTTGTTCATTTGTCTAACAATATGACAGTATTTTTCTAGGTTGAGAAATGGGGTCGATTTCTTCAATATTTGTGTGTATGCTTGAAACAAGGGATTTCCTCTATTAATTCAAACAGATTATTGGCTCCAACAGTTGAGAACAATGAATTAGATGGTTATACATTTACTTTGTCTTTGTCTGGACAAGGAGGAGCATTCAGAAATGAAAATTGGTTACCAGTGGCTTGTGTAATTCAAGTATTACGTAGTATCTTGAAATGTCTAAATCAAGATGATGATGATGAACTTATGGAGATATATGTCCATGCTGTTAGCTGTTGTCTTATGGATATTTCATGGGATTTTCTGAACGATTTTAAGATTAGTGAAGCACAAATGAAATCTACGTCGAATGCTGTGGGCCATGGAAAATTTCGTTCTCAGAAATCTAGGTTCCTATTTCTGGGCGCCCTGCTTCAACTTTTATGCTCCTTATCTCAGCAAAGCAGTTTCGTGGAAGATGGTGGTGGTTCCTTGGATAAGCACCGCTTTCTTAATTCTATAGCCATCTTGGTTCCTACGCTTTTGGACTCGTATTACTGCAAGGAAGGAGATTATAACTATATGTTTGGTTCTCAGTACTTGAGACACAAGATACTGGTAGGCGTTATTGTAATGTGAATTTTATATGATTACATTATATTATGTTTTATTAAGGGAAAGTTGGGCTCTTCAATCTGTTGATCCTATGGAATTATATTAGTGGTAATTCATTTGATGATGTATCCTTGCACCAATAATCTAATCATGTTCTTTGACATGTGTGCTTCAGATGCTAATGGTCAGACTGAGTTCACTTATCCAATGGGAGTGCTCCACTCTTATCATGTGGTTGCAATTGCTTCGAGAATACTGCGGTGATCTTCTTCACCAAGCCATATCTGGGCATCATATAGGCCAGAGTGATAGTCTTGAAGGTTCTCCATTTCAGGCAGATGTTGTGTGTGGAAAAGTGCATAAGATACGTATTCCACACTTACAAAGACAAGCCATTTTTCTTTTCCTCAGATGCTCCTTCAATTTGATCAGCCTTAGTAAAGAAACTGATGTTAAATGCTCATGTCCAACATCAAATTCTTGTTTGACCCATGAGGTGCAATCTGCGCAGAAGTGTTGCAATCAAAAGAAAGGTTGGTCGGCTCTTTCTGAATGGCTCCAGAGGCATGTGTCTATGGAAACAGTTATAGACGGTGGAATTTACTTGAATATGTGTAGGACCTTTGCTTTATCCTTCTTGCAGCTATTTACTGATGAGGTGTGCCCTTCTTTACTCTTGGATCGAATCTCGAAATATCATAGGGGCTTTTGACTTTGTTGTTCTTTTTATAGTTTTATAAATTAAAATCCCATTTATCAGTGCATGCTTTGATTTTGTAAGAGGTAGCGAAAGTTCTCTGATGGAAATTTATTTTTCTCGCTTAAATCGTAGGATGACTTCTTGTTTGAAGTTCTCTTGCAGTTGTGGAGTATACCTTTCCCTGACAAGCGAGTGTAAGCAAATCATTTCCTCCATAATTTCCTTTAAACATCCAGATTGGGCGGAAGTTTGGCCTATTCATTTGTCTAAAACTCTGCACTTGCAGGGCTCACATTGGAGAAGGCAAGGCCTCGGTGGAAATAGAGGAGGAAATCCTCTTTCATCTTTCAAACATGTTAAACCCTGTTCAACTTTTCCATCTATTCCTCTCAGAGGTGAGTCCATTACATCTGTTGACATGTTGATCTTATATGTACTTTTTGAGATGGGAGCATCCCATCCATGTATTCTGACATCTCTATGTTCCTGCCTACTTATTTTGTCCCTCTTCTCCTTCTCAGTTACGATATGATCACCAAGTGCTTCTCGATTACCTCATTTCAAAAGACACGGGAATTAATTGTGTAAAATATCTCTTAAGGTATAACTGCCAAGAGTTTCACAATGAATTGTTCAGAAATGAAATTTCAGATGGCTAAATTTCTTTCCCGATTAGTGTTATTTGTGATTTTTTATAGTACGCAATTTTCGGTAATTTTTCTTTCATGATAAGGGAATCCATTTGGTGCTCTTGTACTACACGCATTATTTTTACTTGATAGACTTATTTTCTGTACCTGTGGGTGGTTATTTAGGTGCTTGCGTACAGTTAGCAACTCATGGCATGCATTTGTGGAGTATCCATTTCATTGTGTTGAAACGAGCCAGTCTACCACCAAGAAACGAAAGGTTCACAAGGATGATGCATATTCTTGTGGGAAAATTGAAACCCCATCTTTATCGATAGAAGCAAGGAAGGATATTGGGGTAATGGATGAGCAGTGTAGAAGAAACCAAAATTTTGTCAATAGGGATGATAATCTAATGAGAGGAACGGTTTATAATGACGCCAAAGAGTGCTTGCTTTCTCTTGAAAGATCCATTAGAAGTCTCCATGAAAAGAATTTGTTTCCATATAATCCTGCTCCACTTCTTAGAAGGTAAGTGCACGTTCTCTTATTTATCCCCGTCGGATCCTAAAAGGCTAATGCACTTTGAAGGTGACAGATGGTTCTGAATTCAGCTAATGGTAACTCTTATTAAATTTCTATATCCTCTCCTCTTTGTGCAGTTTCAAAAGGTTTCAGGAACTTTGCCACCAGGAAGAGGAATCTAACCATATAAATATAGGAGCATGAATACTATGATTCGCTTCCGACTGGGTTTAGCTGATCGTAGATGCAATGTTTTACTTCACAGGCAAGTCTTTGATCAAAGTGATGGCCTCAGCGATATCTCATTATCTGATTTATGAAACCACTGACCCATTATATCCAGATGATTTATCTGTAGGTTAATCACCTTTGCACTGCAATGTGGGTGATGAATGTTTTTTGCTTACAGACGGTACAAGTGGGTGAACAAAATCAAACACCTCTTCATTTTCTTGACTAAGATGGATTTAAGAATGTAGTATTTGTCTGTTTCAGCTGTCACCTGTCAATGCTGCCATCATGCTAAAACCCCGTCCAGATTCAATGTATCTGATTCCTTTACTTATTTATAAGAAGGTAATCAACCCTTGTTTGCTAAACCATTTTTATTTTAGATTTCTAGAGTGAGAAAAAGAGATGGGTGAAGTCGATGTGGCCTTTGTTCAAGCTCTAGAACATAGGCCGAACCCTAACAATATAGTCGAGGCAGGTGGAATCCCACTGATTGATCTTTCCCCGCTGAATGATTTTTGTCATTCTAATGATGAGGATTCAGCACATGATAGTGCTAGGCATACTGATCTAGTAACAAAGATAGGCAGAGCATGCAAGGAGTGGGGATTCTTCCAAGTTTTCAATCACGGGGTATCGTCTGATCTCCAACAAAGAGTTGAGGCGGCCGTGAAGAAATTCTTTGATTTGTCATCAGAGGAGAAGAGAAAAGTGAAGAGAGATGAGGTAAATCCAATGGGTTATTATGACACCGAGCATACTAAAAACGTCCGAGACTGGAAGGAGGTGTTCGACTTCTCACGGTGAAGAACCCGACCTTGTTACCTTCTTCTCACCATCTGGAAGATCAAGAACTGCAGGAGTTGAGGAACCAATGGCCTGACAACCCCCGAAGTTAAGGTAATTTTTTTTTTAATTTCTTATGACTTGCTTTAAGTGCGCAACACATATACATGATGGTTCTCCTTGAGCTAAGGTAATTTTGTCTTTATTTCTTTTTACTTGCTTTAAGTGTGCAACACATATACATGATGGTTAATGCATGTGCATGGATGTTATTCGCTTGTTCATATGTAGGGAGGTTTGTGAAGAATATGCTAGTGCTTTGGAGAAACTCTCGTTTGAGTTACTGGAATTGATAGCACTGAGTTTGGGGTTGCCAGAGAAGAGGTTGAATGGTTACTTTAACGATGACCATACTAGTTTCATCCGGTTCAATCACTACCCGCCGTGTCCGGAACCACATTTGGCTCTTGGTGTTGGTCGACACAAGGATGCTGGTGCGCTAACTGTTCTTGCGCAGGATGATGTTGGTGGCCTTGATGTAAAACGAAAAACAGATGACGAATGGGTCAGGGTTAAACCAATTCCAGGTTCTTACATTGTCAATGTTGGTGATATTATTCAGGTAGCTAATTTTAAACTACAATTTGTTTTTTATTCCATTACTGAGTGGTTATAATTGGAGTAAGTGTTTGTTACTTAAAATCTGCAGGTTTGGAGTAACGATAAGTACGAAAGCGCAGAACATAGAGTTACGGTTGATTCAAAAAGGGAGAGATTCTCTATTCCTTTCTTCTTCAACCCCTCGCACCACGTAATGGTAAAGCCATTAGAAGAACTTGTAGACCACCAGAACCCGGCTAAATATAAGGAATATAATTGGGGGAAGTTTTTCAAGACCCGAAAAATGAGCAATTTCAAGAAACTTGATGCAGAAAACATCCAGATATACCACTTCAAAAGGTTTGTAGTTTAAGGGTCATTTAGTTTACTTAGCTTTGTTGTTTATCCTACTTTGCCGAATATTCAGAGTATGAAATAAATCTGTCTAGCAGCTAGTTGTGTAAGAATTGCTACTTTCTTATTTTTACAAGTAAACTAAAAATGACAAACCACATGGTTCTATGGTCTCCACTAGCGTAGCTAAGAAGATTGATTTGCTCAACACTCCATTCGGTGATGCGCAACACCGGATATTTGGGATACATGGGGTAATTTTTAATTACGGCATGGGTTATTTTTAGGGGGAAATTAGGCTAATTCTTCTAATTTTCTAATTTTCAGGCCCAAAACATTTTTCAGTTTCTTACATATTTGAAATTATGAAAATAGAGTAATAAGACACAAGTACCCTTAATACTTCTAATAAAAGTGTTTGTATACGAGTTATGCATTCTACTTTTTCAGGGGTATAATTGATAACACAACTTGAACATAACATATCTAAAGAACCGTGCCTTGAAATTTTACAAATTTTATCTCGTTGGAAAGCTTTTAAAGAGATCTTCATAACGAGTACAAACAACAATATCAAATTTATTTTTTTTACGAAAAAGTCGGAAGTGATTGTTCTTTTAGACATAAATGTTGAAAACTTGATGCATAACCATTATTTAGCCACCACAAAGGATGCATAACACATTATGCCGACACCACAAAGGATGCACATCACATTATGCAGTCATATTTTGGTTCATGCATCCATTAATTTGGTTGTGCAACCACTAAATCGATGTAATTACTTCAAAAGTAATATTTTTTTTACTTTAAAAAAAATAAGATGTATAATGAACCATACAGCCACCACAAAGCATGCAAAACTTCTTATTCAGCCATATTTTAATTCATACATCCACTAAAACGATATATACGCCTAAAAACAACATTCTAACAAAAAAGGTACGCATAACGAATTATGCATCCATTTTCTCGACGGCACAGGTTATGCATCTATTTTTATACCTGCATAACAGGTTATGCAACCATTTTCCCAAATGCATAATAGATTATGCATCCATTTTCTCGAATGCATAACAAGTTATGCCGCCATTTTTATAGTTGCATAACAAATTATGACCGACAAAACCAAACCAAAACAACGTACAATCGAGTATTTACACACAATTTAATTGACCAGAATCTTGTAAAATTTATTTATCCATTGAATAACAGTACAACCGAGATTTCCTCGGCAGCGACCCGCTTCTTATCACCCTTGTATGAAACCTTAACAAATGGTTTGTCAGTTGGGCCAGATAAAACCTTGAATGGTGAGTGCTTGATATCACTCTGGACAGTGGTGTCGTAGAATCTCCTGCCAATCGAACGGTTGGCATCTATAAAGTACAAAAAACGACATTAGCAATAACTCTTGACAACATACATATTTACTAAACTTCCACGAATGTAAATAAACTCATATACTATCATATAAGTGCAACTGGTTAATGAATACATATGCAACCATATCAATAATTGAACTTTATTTGAACTCCCTGTGAGTTTGTAAAATTTGTACTAGTCGCCAACATACTCAACAGTTGCCAAAGTGATTATCGACATCTTGTAGAAAACCTTAAATTCATTACAAGACGTAGCATATCTCACAATACGCAAAGTTTAAGTCTGGCCAAACTCAACTACATCTAATTAGGCAAAGGGGGATAACACAAGTACGTTGCTCCGAACACCGCTCCATTCAAAGCGTTTTATGACTCATAGCTTATTGAATGTCACTAATACGCATCTACCTCATAAATTCATGAAAGTTGACAAACTTACAAAATTAAAGCATAAATTAACACACAAAAACAGCAAAAAAATGTGTATAATATATATTCAGAAAGTGAAAAATATCTACCAGGTTTATGGAGTACCCTTGCACTGCTTCAATGTCAATTCAACCAGCTATAAAAGCAGCATCAGAAATGAAACCCTTTTTCCTTCAAAAATGAATTGAACCCATCATTTTTTTATAAAAAAAAATTAATATCAAAATGTCTTTCAAATATAAACATCAAAGATGCTGGGATGAGCGTGAAGATAGCCAAACCGGCTTTTCTCGGATGCATAACATGTAATGCATCCATTTTCTCGGTTGCATAAAAGATTATGCAGTAAAATTTTTTTTAAGTGCTAATTAAAAGGTGGTTGCATAATGCATTATGCAGTTGAAAAAACGAGGGTCTAATAACCACACCCAATATTTCGTTTAGGAAATCTGTATGGATTAACTCCAATATACTTCCAAGAGAATCAACTAGACAGTCAGACTCAATCAAGGAAAATACATCAAAGAGTTATATCTTTGTTTCTCAATGTAATCAGCAAATCAAAAAGATAGAAATCCGCGAGCATGATTATTATGAGAAACAACTTGAACGGTACCAAAGACCAATGTTCAATTGTAAATCAATTTTAATCAACAACCAAAGGTTGGATTTACCAATTGATTGAACTGCGCACAACCTGTGATATTTCAATTATATAAAATATAATGCGGAAAAGAAATAACACAGACACCAAATTTTTTGTTAACGAGGAAACCGTAAATGCAGGAAAAAACCCGGGACCTAGTCCAGATTTGAACACCATACTGTATTAAGCCGCTACAGATTCTAACCTACTACAATTTAACTTCGGAATGGAATGTAGTTGAGCCCTAACCAATCTCACACTGATTAAGGTACAGTCACGTTCCTTACGCCTATGAATCCCAGCAGGACTCTACGCACTTGATTCCCTTAGCTGATCTCACCCACAACTAAGAGTTACTACGACCCAAAGTCAAAGAATTGATAAACAAATTTGTCTCACACATAAAAGTATGTTGAATAGATAAATCTATCTCCTACAGAAATACCTACGAGTTTTTGTTCCGTCTTTTGATAAATCAAGGTAAACAAAAACCAATTGATACACCAGACTTATATTCCCACAGAATAACCTAGTAATATCAATCACCTCACAATGATCTTAACCGTATGGAAGCGAAACAAGATATTGTGGAATCACAAACGATGAGACGGAGATGTTTGTGACTACTTTTTATCTTACCTATCGGAGATTGAATCTCGAGCTAATCTTAGAGAAGATAGTACTCAATACGATATAACAAAGTAAGATCAGAACACGCAACTACTAAGAAAATAGTTGGGTCTGGCTTCAGAATCCCAATGAAGTCTTTAAGTCGTTAACCTATAATGGTTTTAGAAAAACCTAGGTTAAAGGAGAATCATCACACAGGAGGTGTGGGGATTAGGTTTCCCAGTTGCTAGAGTCTCCCTTATATAGTCTTCAAATCAGGGTTTGCAATCAATGCTACCTTGGTAACAAAGCATTCAATATTCACCGTAGACGAAAACCTGATTAGATTCAAGCTAATATCTTTCAACCGTTAGATCGAACTTAGCTTGTTACACACAAATGAAATGTTCCTTCATTTATATATGGGTAACCGTACCTAAACGTGTACACTTGGTTGGCTCAACAATAGTTAACCGAAGTTAGCCATATGAACACTTTCATATCAACCTTGTTCATCTTAATCACAACTAGTTGAAATGACTCAAATGAAACTAGTTATAGAGTTGTTCAATTGTTTATATTCTCATAGAAGTATACAAGACACAATTTAAGAAAAATCGATTTTGATTCACTCGAATCAATTCATGAACATTATAGCCACGGTTTGCAAAAGATTGCATTCCTTATTATATAAATGTATTTTTTCACGAATAAACCGATTTTAGAACTTAACCCACTCAAGTATGCAAACGGGTACGCATACTTAGAGTTCCGGACTTGGTCTGTCCACCAGTATGCGAACGGGTACGCATACTATCGTTCACGACCGAACTCAGTTGAATTAGTATGCAAACAGGTACGCATACTAAATTCCCGGACTTGAACTGTTACGCCAGTACGCATACGGGTATGCATACTAAGTTCTCGGACTTTAACTGTTAAACCAGTATGCATACGGGTATGCATACTATGGTTCACGGACTTGGAATAACTTGCAACAGTTAGCATACAAGTACGCATATTGTGTTATATCAAATCAATGGTTAGTTGTTCTAAACTCCATTTTAATCATTGAAACATTCTTAGAAGACTGGAATAGCTGTCTCACGCAAACTATTAGCTTCAAAGCAATTTTCAAGTGATCAATAGATCAATACGAAACATTCCGAGTCTACATCAAATGACTGTCTCACACAAATCATGTAAGATGTTACCAGGCGAATTTCACATGATCATCTTTTGACTTTCATCAATAATAAAGATGAACTTGGTTAAAGTGAAATCTTACCAACACATATTTCGAGAAATATGTAAGCGAGTTAAACTCAGCTCGAAATATCAAATGTGTATAAAGTAAAGTCTATATATCTATACGACTTTTGTCTCAATAGGAGATAGAATAGAAATAGACTTCTGAGTGATAGATGAGTTCAAGTCTCCACATACCTTTTGTTGATGAAGTTCCACAAGCTCCCCTTAGTAGTTCTTCGTCTTCAATCGATGAACGCCGTGAAGTCTAAAGCTCAACTACACATTTTATCCTAATCCGAGACATAGCTATAAGTAGACTAGAAATCAAGACTTATAGTTTTGACAACTAAACTTGACAAACAAGCTTGAGATAACAACGCTTGCGAGTTCGACCGAGCAGTGCTCTAATAATCTCTCCCTTTGTTAATTTTAGTGACAAAACTATCAATACATATGGATTACAAAATAAATAAACTTTGTAGCTTCTCATCCAAATGTTTGATTTCCTTGGTTCTTCAACATCACTCAAAATCTTCGTCACTTCCAAGTACTCCAGTGATTCTGAACGTGTTCAACTCAGCATCATAGTTGTTGAAGATCCGTAGCCATAACAATAAGAAATCAGTTTTTCTCAATCATTATTATACAATGTCATAGTATTATTACTCAGCATCAAAGTTCAATTGTATCACAACTTTGACAATAATACTATGGTGATATGTATCACTCCTCCATAGTCAATACTTCATCTCACAATGAAAACCAGTTCCCCTTACATAATGATCCGTAAACCATATGTATTTGTAGTGTGAACTACACAATAATTCTCCCTTTTTTTGTCAATATAAATTGGCAAAGGTACGAAAGCTAGCGGGATCATAATGAAATTATAATAGAGATACGTCATGAATAAAAGAGAACATATCAACTTTGTTTCGATGATTTCACAGAGTCGAAACTTAGTGTATTCATCAAGGAGTTTATAAAGATACAAAAAAACTCCTACAATATTCCACAACCGCACTCCCCACAAAGATTTGGCAATTAAGCACAAGTCCAATTAAGAACTCTCTCCCATAAAATGTCATTTCCGAAAGAACAATAAGAGCGTCCTTACTTTTACAAGAAAAGAAGGATTTCTTTGGACATTAACAAATTACATGAAACATGAATTTGTATCCAGAAAACTCAATTAAATTAACCACAAGAGAACCCGTGATTAATTATATCGGAAATGCTCAACATAAGAGAACTTACAGAGCCATACGGTACTTTCACATAGAAGTGGATCAGGGAAAGATCAATACTGCGGAATATACAAAGATTCATTATATTTTTCATCAATATTTGCATAATGACACAATAGACTTAATCTTTGACATCAAAATTTCATTCTATTTTCCATCAATATTTGCATAATGACATAATAGACTTTAACTTTTGACATATATGGGACAATCATAGTTCACGGACGCAAACACACATATCCCATAACATTATTTGCAATATATAAAACCAATAAAGATTAATACTGCAAAATCATCTTCCAAATAAACTTTAGAATAAATCTAAAAACATTGCAAGATGAAAATCATTGGCAATGACAATGTGTAATCACAAGATAGGCTATTCCAAACCCTAGTTATCCTTCTTAAAAACATAAGAATAAATTATCATAAGAAGTTTCCTAGACATTAAGACCTCTGAAAAATTCTTTATCGTCCCCGAACTCCTTGTCGTCAACAGCCATTAGAACATAAGGTTCGTGAAGAAAGGAGTCAATACCAGCAAACCTTCCTGACTGATGCCGAACCAGGGCCTTCTGAATTTCAAGAGTTCTTAGAACAATGGCCTTTATTTGTTGAATCCCCTTCCTTGTTTCCTTCAACTCTTCAAGAACACCAAAAAACTTCTGAGATTAGAGGGGATAGCCTTTGGTTTCTTCATATTCTTCCTTTTTCTCTTCAAAGTTGTATAGGAAGGAGACTTGTCTTTTTCCTTCATGATTGATGGCTTAACAATCATATTAACATCTTTTCCATCAGAAGACATGATTCTTGGAGTCTCCATACAAGTATGGAATTGTGAATGAAATATACAACTAAATCTCAACAAGCAATCTTGTAATAAAAAGAGTTTTTCAGGGAAGGAAAAAAGGAATGTAGGGTTACGGAACCTATGTACAGAGTAGGATTCACGTACGACCAATTCATAACCCTAAAGAAGGTAGAATTGTCGATTTTAACCCTCTTTTAATGAAAAAGGAAATTCTTTTTAATACCAATTTATGATATGAAAAGATCAACAGAATTCCAGAAAACAACAACCAAAAAGAAAAAAAAAATCTTTTCATGAAGCCTGAATTGTGCAAACTATTGTCTCTTTGGAGTCAGGCACATGAGACAAGACGCACTTTCAACACAATCAAGCTGTGTTGGGGTGAACAATAATCTGTCCACCATACACTTTTTGTACGAAATTCTTAATATACTTTTTCATAGAATGTTTAGACCTTGTTCTTTTCCGGAGAGGTCTAATTAATTTTTTAGAAATTAACTTTTTCGAGGAGGAATTGAGTTTTTTACTTACCTCGGGTGAATTAGTCTTCTGGACAAGTTTGAGCTTGTTTGCTAATCGATTTGCTCTCCGTTGAAATTTATTGACATATCTTATTTTATGTTTGTACTTGTAACACTTAGAGAGTTCATGACCCTTAAAAGTACAATAAGAACATGTTAATGTGGAGGATGGTTCAGACACCATAGCTGAGCATGCTGCTAAACAAATTGAGGTTCCTGAAACATGTGAAATAGAATTTTCAGTAGACAGGGAAAAATCCATTTTATCCTACGTAGTGGTTGACGAAGTTTCTCCAGGAAGAATATTAAGATTGATGTACGTATTGCTATAATTATCAAAATCAATATTTTCACCAAGGAGTGTAACACTTGATTTTTCATCTTCATCTGAGTCATAGTGATCAGACATCTCATCAAGAGTTGCAACAAGACCTTTGTTCCCAGTGTATTTTCCACGATTTGGACACTCATTGGCAAAATGAGCAAAACCTTTACACTTGAAGCACTGTGGCATATCCTAATCATCAGTATCGACGGTGTCTCTGTTTTTAGGAGAAACACGGTCATGAGGTTTGACAGATGACCTGGGTTTATCTCTCATGAACCGTTTAATTCTCTTCAAAGGAAGATCTCTAGACTGTCTTGTGATCAGTGAAACTGAGTTATCAAGATCTCCATCTAATAAATCAGTCTCAATAGGATCAACAACAGAGTTGCCAACACTTTTACTTTTGTCAAGCAATTTAGTGTTCTTTTGTGCTTTGAAAGCAATATCCTTCCCAGATTTGGATGTATGCTCATGATTAAAGATCTTTAATTTCCCAACTAGAGTATTTCTGGATAAAGTATTAACGTTATTTCCTTCAACGATGGAATGCTTTTTAGAATCGTATTTGGCTGGCAAGGATCTGAGAATTTTCATCACAATGTCCTTTTCAGAATTAGTCTTACCCAATGCATTAACAATTTCAGACACTTTGTGATTAAACTCATCAAATGAATCTTCATAAGCCATACGAAGGTTTTCCAAATCAGAATTTTGGTTTTGAAGCCTAGCTTCTTTCTCAGAGGAATTTCCTTCGAATACGGTTTCTAAGATATCCCAGGCTTCTTTAGACTTAGTGCACGTAGTCACATGGTGTTGAAGATCTAGGATAATGGCATGGATGATAGCATTTAATCCATAATAATTTTGTTTTGCAGCAAGAATCTCGGGAGGATCATCAGCACCAATATCCTTCGGAACAATTACATCGCCTTCTGCAACAACTGGAGGATCATAGCCATTAACTACACGAACCCATGATTAAAAATCACGCGCTTGAAGAAAGGAGCGCATAGCAATTTTCCACCATAGATAATTCGATCCATCGAAGGATGGTGGTACGTTCATAGAGATAGCGTTTTTGTCCATAGAGACAGATTGCCACAAACACAGACTTATGAGGTCTTAAACGTATTTGCCTGCTCTGATACCAATTGAAAAAGTGAGGGTCTAACAACCACACCCAATATTTCGTTTAGGAAATATGTATGGACTAACTCCAATATACTTCCAAGAGAATCAACTAAATAACCAGACTCAATCAAGGAAAATACATCCAAGAGTTATATCTTTGTTTCTCAATGTAATCAGCAAATCAAACAGATAGAAATCCGCGAGCCTGATTATTATGAGAAACAACTTGAACGGTACCAAAGACCAATGTTCAAGTGCCAATCAATTTCAATCAACAACCAAAGGTTGGATTTACCAATTGATTAAACTACGCACAACCTGTGATATTTCAATTATATAAAATATAATGCGGAAAAGAAATAACACAGACATAAGAAATTTTGTTAACGAGGAAACCGCAAATGCAGAAAAACCCCGGGACCTAGTCCAGATTTGAACACCACACTGTATTAAGCCGTTATAGACTATAGCCTACTACAAGTTAACTTCGGACTGGAATGTAGTTGAGACCTAACCAATCTCACACTGATTAAGGTACAGTCGCGTTCCTTACGCCTCTGAATCCCAGCAGGACTCTATGCACTTGATTCTCTTAGCTGCTCTCACCCACAACTAAGAGTTGCTACGACCCAAAGTCGAAGACTTGATAAACAAATATGTCTCACACAGAAAAGTCTATCGGAATAGATAATTCTGTCTCTCACAGAAATACCTATGAGTTTTTGTTCCGTCTTTTGATAAATCAAGGTGAACAAGAACCAATTGATACACCGGACTTATATTCCCGAAGAACAGCCTAGTAATATCAATCACCTCACAATGATCTTAACCGTATGGAAGCGGAACAAGATATTGTGGAATCACAAACAATGAGACGAAGATGTTTGTGACTACTTTTTATCTTACCTATCAGAGATTGAATCTCGAGCAAATCTTTGAGAAGATAGTACTCAATACGATTGAAAAAGCGGGGGTACAACAACCACACCCAATATTTCGTTTGGCAATCTAAATAGACAAACTCCAATATACTTTCAAGAGAATCGACTAGACAGTCAGACTCAATCTAGAGAAAAGTATGTTAAAGAGTTTTCTATATCTATCTCTTATTTCAATCTGCAAATAGCAAAGAGGAATTTGCGAGCCCGATTGAATTTAAGAGAAATAACTTGAACGGTACCAAAGACCAATGTTCAAGTGCCAATCAATTTCAATCAACAACCAAAGATTGGATTTACCAATTGATTAAACTACGCACAACCTGTGATATTTCAATTATATAAAATATAATGCGGAAAAGAAATAACACAGACACCAGAATTTTGTTAACGAGGAAAACCGCAAATGCAGAAAAACCCTGGGACCTAGTCCAGCTTTGAACATCACACTGTATTAATCCGCTACATACACTAGCCTACTACCAATGAACTTCGGACTGGACTGTAGTTGAACACTAATCAATCTCACACTGATTAAAGGTACAGTTGCGCTCCTTACGTCTATGATCCCAGCAGGATACTACGCACTTGATTCCCTTAGCTGATCTCACCCACAACCAAGAGTTTCTACGACCCAAATTCGAAGACTTGATAAACAAATCTGTCTCACACAGAAAAGTCTATTGGAATAGATAAATCTGTCTCCCAAAGAAATACCTATGAGTTTTGTTCCGTCTTTTGATAAATCAAGGTGCACAGGAACCAATTGATAAACCGGACTTATATTCCCGAAGAACAACCTAGTATTATCAATCACCTCACAATAATCTTAATCGTATGGTAGCAAAACAAGATATTGTGGAATCACAAACGATGAGACGAAGATGTTTGTGTCTACTTTTAATCTTACCTATCGGAGATAAATCTCAAGAAAATCTTAGCAAAGATAATACTCAATCACGATAGTAAAAGTAAGATCAGAACATGTAACTACAGAGAAAATAGTTGGGTCTGGCTTCACAATCCCAATGAAGTCTTTAAGTCGTTAACCTACTGGGTTTCGTGAAAAACTTAAGTTTAAAGGAAAATCGACTCTAGCTTATACAAGTAGTATCACACAGGAGGTGTGGGGATTAAGTTTCCCAGTTGCTAGAGTTCTCCTTTATATAGTTTTCAAATCAGGGTTTACAATCTAAGTTACCTTGGTAACAAAGCATTCAATATTCACCGTTAGATGAAAACCTGATTAGATTCAAGCTAATATCTTTCAACAGTTACATTGAACTTAGCTTTTTATACACAAATGAAATATACCCTCATTTAGGTTTATGTAACCGTACCTAAACGTGTACACCATGTTGGCTCAACCATAGTTAACCGAGTTAGCTATATAAACTCTCTCATATCAACCTTATTCATCTTAACCATAACTATTTCAAATGACTAAAATGAAACTAGTTAAAGAGTTGTTCAATTGCTATATTCTCATAGAAGTATACACGAACATAATTGAAGCAAAATCGGTTTTATTCACTCAAATCAATTCATGAACATTATAGCCACGGTTTTCAAAGAATGGATTCCTTAATATATAAATGTATTAATTCATGAGACAACTGATTTTAGAACTTTAACCACTCAAGTATGCAAACGGGTACGCATACTTAAGTAGCCGGTCTGAGTTTGGGTTCGCTAGTATTCGAACGAGTACGCATACCTTAGTACACTTCCAAATCCTAGCAGAAATTCCCGGACTTATACCTTACGCAAGTATGCGTACCGGTATGTGTACTTTGTACACGGAATTTCACAACTACAAGTATGCATACGGGTATGCATACTATAGTTCCGGTCATGGATCACATACATGCAAGAATGCATACTATGTTCATAATCCAATAGTTCTAAACTCTAATTCTATTATTGAAACTTTCTTAGAGGATGACAATAGCCGTTTTCACACACTATTAGCATCAAAGCAATTTTCAAGTTATTGAAATAATCATAACGAAACATTCCAAGTATACACCAAATGATTATATCACACAAACCATGTAAGATGTTACTCGGCTATTTTCACATGATCATCTTTTGAATTTTGTCAAGAATATAAAATGAACTTGGTTGAAGCGAAAGCTTACCAACACATATTTCGAAAAATATGTAAGCGAGTAAATCTCAGCTCGAAATCTCAAATGTGTATAATCGAAAACTATCGTAATACGACTTTTGTCTCAATATAGGAGATAGAGTAGAAATAGACTTTCCAAGTGATAGATGAGTTTCAGCTTTCATATACCTTTTGTTGATAAAGTTCCACAAGCTCGCCTTAGTAGTTCTTCGTCTTCAATTGATGAACGCCGTGAAGTCTAATGCACAACTACACAACTTATCCTAGTCCAAGACATTACTTTAAGTAGACTCGAAATCAAGACTTATAGTTTTGATCACTTCTCGGTCGAACTCGCAAGCGTTGCTATCTCAAGCATGTTTGTCAAGTTTAGTTGTCAAAACTATAAGTCTTGATTTCTAGTCTACTTATAGCTATGTCTCGGATTAAGATAAAATGTGTAATGAGCAGTGCTCTAACAATCTCCCCCTTTGTCAATTTTAGTGACAAAACTATCAATACATATGGATTATAAAATAAATAAACTTTGTAGCTTCTCATACAAATGCTTGATCTCCTTGGTTCCTCAACATTACTCGAAATCTTCGTCACTTCCAAGTACTCCAATGATTCTAAATGTGTTCAATTCCGCATCATTGTTGTTGAAGATCCGTAGCAATAACAATGAGAAAACAGTTGCTCTCAATTATTGTTATACAGTATCATTATACAACATAAAAGTCCAGTTGCATCAAAATTTTGACAACAATACTATGGTGATATGTATCACTCCCCCTTAGTCAATACTTCATATCACATGAAAACCACTCCCCCTTACATAATGATCCGTAAACCATATGTATTTGTAGTGTGAACTACACATTAATTCTCCCTCTTTTTGTCAATAAAAATTGGCAAAGGTACGAAAACTAGTGGGATCCTCATGAAATTTTCATAGAGATACTTTATGACCAAAAGAGAACAACATACCACCTTGTTTAGATGCCATCAAATAGCCGAAACTAAATACATTCATCAAGGAGTTTATTAAGATACAAGATAACCCCTACAATATTCCACAGCCGCACTCCCCACAAAGATTTGGCAATTAAGCACAAGTTCAATTAAGAACTCTCCCCCATAAAATGTCATTCCCGAAAGAACAACAAGAGCGACCTTACTTTTACACGGAAAGAAGGATTTCATTGGACATTAACAAATCACATGAAACATGAATTTGTATCCAATAATTCAATTGAATTAACCACAAGGAAAATGATCAATTCAATTGGTCATGCTCAACATAAGAGAATTTATGGAGCAACACTGTACACACACAAAGATGTAGATCAGGGAATGACCAATACTGCGGAATAAACAAAGATTCATTCTATTTTTCATCACTATTTGCACAATGACATATAATAGACTTAATCTTTGTAAACAAAAGTTCATCCTTTCTTCCATCAATATTTGCATAATGACATAAAAGGCTTAACTTTTGTAGTCAAAAGTTCATTCTACCTTTTATCAATACTTTCATACCGACATATAATGGAGTTAACCTTTGAACAAATATGGGACAGTCAAGGTTCACGGACGTAAACAACATATCCCATTACAATTTGCAATATATAAAATCATAAAGATTAATACTGCAAATATCATCTTCCAAATAAACTTTAGAATTTAAACAAATAAATCTAAAAACATTGCAAGATGAAAAAAGTTGGCAATAGCTATGTGTACTCACAATAATGGTTATTCCAAACCTAGTTATCCTTCTTAAAACACAAGAATAAATTCTCATTAGAAGTTTTCTAAACAAAGTTATTGTTCTTTGATACCTTCATACCTTTAAATGAATCCATCATAGAAGGTGTCACTGATTTTATTGACTCTCTTGACCGTGGAAAATCCATGTTCATGAGTTAAAACACTAACTTTACGATCAACAACACGAGCAAGTTGTCTACCCCACAATGAGTTTCTTCTGATTCCGTATCAAGATCTGTTGATTAGCAAGGATTCTGGCCTGACCATCGAAAAGATGATTTATTTGCAGTTGAAGATTTGCAAACTCGACCTTGAATCATCATGAAAATGAGTTAAATCCTTGACAGATTCATCAATCCAGGAGTTGTGCTCTTTCCTTGCAAGCATCTTCTTCAGAACAAGTTCTTGAACCGAATCACGTCCTTGAGTGTCCTCCTCCATGTCAAGACTTACAATCTCTTGAGATCTTGAAGAGTTCTCCATATATTTTTTTTGTTAGGGATGGATCAACACAATATAGAATATATATATGTTTGTAAACAGGAGAAGGAAACTCTTGTTATGGAAACCCTATGAACTCTCATGAAGAGGACACGAACGTTTGTGGAGCGGTCACGGATAAAGGATGGATTTAGAAAAAAAATCCAACAAGAAAACACAATGTTTGTTAACATGGCTCAATAATTTAGAAAACTTCTCTTCAAATTAGAGCATGAGATACGATTAGCAGAATCGAATGACTCATAAAATTAACATAAAACGCATAAAAATATACAACTATTCTTGAGACTCCCACAGTCGTTATCCTTGCAACTCTCAAGATAGATACAAGGATGAACTTACATGGAATCAGGTAAAGAAGTGAGAAATATTCTCACCATGAATTATGGAAGAAGAGTTGTACACATCTTTTGTGCTTTTTTATCGTGTATTCCCTTCTTTCCATTGATTATAACTTATTCCATAAGAATTAGTCATAAACCCTTTTAAAGATCCATCAGAAGGATTTTTCTGAGGACTAAGTCTAGGACCTCTAGAGATTGGTTCCAGAGGATAAGAGTTGAAGGACTTCCATCTTCTAGTTTTAGACTTGCCAGACTTTTTCTTATAAGCACAGGAAATGTGTTTAATCGTGGCACAAGAATTTATACCATTAAGAGGAACTTGCAATCTGTGATGATTTCTAGAAGAGAGATCATTCTTATAAGAATTCTGGTTTTCTGCAGGAAAGAAATTCACTGTAGATGTCTTCAGACGGTTTACACTGACAGTAAAAATAAGCAAATTATGAAGATCATAGATTTGTTTCTTTCTAGCAAAACAATGAAGAGCATAATGATTCTTTTTCCCACAGAAGGAACATCACCGTGGACTGGAAACACAATTGCCTTGACTCGTAACCTTTTCCGGCACATGCAAATTTTGTAAGTGATTCACAGTAGGAACTTCCTTGGATAAAATTTTCTTCACGCTGGGTAAAGTCTTGTGAGTATCGTAAGAAGGTACTGAGGATGACTTACCCATCAAAACAGAGTTTTCCTTTTTTTCAAGGTGTTACACTGTTCTTGGGCACATCGAAGAGATGCAACAAGTTTCTCTTTTTCAACACGATGACTGTTTATTTCTGATGAATAAGCCTTGATTAGACGTTCTTATCTAATTGAGTTTTCTCTAACAGTATCTTCAAGCATACTAATCTTTTCACGCTGTAGAGCAGTTTCTTGAAGCAATTTTTCGATATTGTTAGAGAGAGATTCAATAAATCAATAAAGCTCACGTTCTCTTTCAAGGGATTTCTTAAATTCATCAATGAGCTGATCATTCTTTTCTTCAAGAGTCTTGATTTTAGAAACTTGAAACTCAATGATTTCAGCAGATTTTTTAAACTATCTGGTGAGTTCCACTTCTGATTCTTACACGGTGTCAATTTTCTTTCTTTTTCCTAGGAATTCGAAAGAATCTACTAAGGTGTTATCCTTTGAGGAAAGAACAATATTTTTGGCATAGTCAGAAGCTTTGGAAGACATCTCAGAGTGCGTTAATTTGTGAGATACTTCTTAGGTCCACAGAGATCAGATTACTATAAACACATACTTATAAGGTCTTAAACGTGTTTTCCTACTCTGATACCAATTGAAAAAGTGGGGGTACAAAAACCACACCCAATATTTCGTTTGGCAATCTGAATAGACAAACTCCAATATACTTTCAAGAGAATCGACTAGACAGTCAGACTCAATCTAGAGAAAAGTATATCAAAGAGTTTTATATCTCTATCTCTTAATTCAATCTGCAATTAGCAAATAGGAATTTGCGAGCCCGATTGAATATAAGAGAAATAACTTGAACGGTACCAAAGACTAATGTTCAAGGATCAATCAATTTAAATCAACAACCAAAGGTCGGATTTCCCAATTGATCGATTCTACGCACAACCTGTGATATTTCAATTATATAATAAAATATAATGCGGAAAAGAAATAACACAGACACCAGAAATTTGTTATCGAGGAAAACCGCAAATGCGGAAAAACCATGGGACCTAGTCCAGCTTTAAACATCACACTGTATTAATCCGCTACAGACACTAGTCTACTACCAATGAACTTCGGACTGGACTGTAGTTGAACACTAATCAATCTCACACTGATTAAAGGTACAGTTGCGCTCCTTACGTCTATGATCCCAGCAGGATACTACGCACTTGATTCCCTTAGCTGATCTCACCCACAACCAAGAGTCTATACGACCCAAAGTCGAAGACTTGATAAACAAATCTGTCTCACACAGAAAAGTCTATTAGAATAGATAAATCTGTCTCCCAAAGAAATACCTATGAGTTTTGTTCCGTCTTTTGATAAATCAAGGTGCACAGGAACCAATTGATAAACCGGACTTGTATTCCCGAAGAACAACCTAGTATTATCAATCACCTCACAATAATCTTAATCGTATTGTAGCAAAACAAGATATTGTGGAATCACAAACGATGAGACGAAGATGTTTGTGACTACTTTTAATTTACCTATCATAGATAAATCTCAAGCAAATCTTAGCAAAGATAATACTCAATCACGATAGTAAAAGTAAGATCAGAACACGCAACTACAGAGAAAATAGTTGGGTCTGGCTTCACAATCCCAATGAAGTCTTTAAGTCGTTAACCTACAGGGTTTCGTGAAAAACCTAAGGTTAAAGGAGAATCGACTCTAGCTTATACAACTAGTATCACACAGGAGGTGTGGGGATTAGGTTTCCCAGGTTCTAGATGATGTGATTTTAGATAGTGATGGTAAAAGGTTCGTTGAGACTTGTGAAAGCAATTGATTTTAGGCTTATTTAAACTAAAAATAGAGAAAATTTAAATCCAAATTTGTTTTCAAGATTGAAAATAACCAAGACATAGATTCCACTATTACACATGAATGAATGATGGTAAAAATTCCAAAACTCTAATTATTATCTTTAAAATTTCTTATTTCTTAATTCACAAATAATCAGGCATATTCTCAAACATTAATTGTATTTCTTAAGCATAGATTATCTAAACAAAGTATAACCTATCTAATTGAATCACAACTAATTAATAAAATTATGCAAACAATTAAAATTCTGCAAAGCAGTGATTTGAGTGAATTATAAAATGCAAATTAGAGAAAAGTAAAATAATTACCAATTATTCATGCATCAATAGCTTCCTCCGTGCCTTGATTACGCGAGAATTAGCTCATCATCATCATGGAAACATGCTCAAAATTCATCTTTATTAATGCTCAAAAATGGTTCACAAATGATGAAATGGGAGAAAAATTATTAAAACCGGGTTTGTAACACTTATATTTGTTACAAAATCAATTGTTACAGGAAACGATAAGAAATAACTGTCACTAGCACTGTTGAAGAACGACTGTCTTTGAGTGTCTTATGTTCTTCGTACGTTCTTCACCAGCAGAAAAAAATATCCTTCCTGTAACTTTGATTTTCCGGCCCTCTACTGCTCCAAACTGCTCCCAATTCTCCCTACCTCTTCTCAGCATCCCCAGAAGCGTATATATACCCATTTGGACCGAGAATAAATCATAATCTCGGAAATCAATCAAACATATTTTCTTTTACTCCCATGCAAGATACGGAGTCATATCTCTGCTCGCTAAAATCTTAACCTGACACACTCCAAATTGACTGAAACACGTTCCAGAATGAGTAGACAACGTTGTAGACTCGTTCATTGCTCCAAGAATAGCCAGAAATCCCGAGAATCTCTCTCTGCATACACGAACTTCCCTGTATTCGTCCCACCGTGATTATAGCCCAATTTCTTCGAATATGAAGGACTTACCAGTCCTGTGTGAGTGTAACAGGCTGGAATAAGTCGATTGGAGTGATTGAATCTAGCCACAGCTCCTCCAAATTAAAAACAGAAAACTCCGCAGGTGAACAAAATTTGAACCTGCATTTTCTCGCAATTTTTTTTTTAAACCGTGAAGAAGAAGGGTGTCCCCCTAACCAAGCCGGGGGTGCGAATAGCAGGTGCCCAACTGAGGTGACCCTTATCCAAACTAAGAGTCCGAATAACAAATATCTTCCAGGGGTGCTCCGCATAATTTTTCGAGCCGATTTTTCAAAAAATGTTTATTTCCCAAAAATACCTACAAACACATAAAACCCCATAATAAGTACAAAAATGGGTACTAACAATATACCCAATAGAGATGAAAACAGACACATAAATGCGTCTATCACTAGAGTTTTCCTTTATATAGTTTTCAAATCAATCTAAGTTACCTTGGTAACAAAGCATTCAATATTCACCATTAGATGAAAACCTGATTAGATTAAAGCTAATATCTTTCAACCGTTAGATCAAACTTAGCTTGTTATACACAAATGAAATATACCCTCATTTAATTTTATGTAACCGTACCCAAATGTGTACACCATGTTGGCTCAACCGTAGTTAACCGAGGTTAGCTATATGAACACTCTCATATCAACCTTATTCATCTTAACCATAACTAGTTCAAATGACTCAAATGAAACTAGTTAAAGAGTTGTTCAATTCCTATATTCTCATAGAAGTATACAAGAACACAATTGAAGCAAAATCGGTTTGATTCACTTGAATAAATTCATGAACATTATAGCCACGGTTTGCAAAGAATGCATTCCTTAATTTATAAATGTATTAGTTCATGAACAAACCGATTTTAGAACTTTAGTTACTCAAGTATGCAAACGGGTACGCATACTTAAGTAGCTAGTCTGAGTTTGGGTTCGCCAGTATGTGAACGGGTACGCATACTTAGTACACTTCAAAAACCCAGCAGACATTCCTGGACCTATACCTTACGCAAGTATGCGTACCGGTATGTGTACTTGGTACACGGAATTTCATAACTACAAGTACGCATATGGGTACGCATACTTTAGTTCCGGTCATGGATCACATACATGCAAGAATGCACACAATGTTTATAATCCAATAGTTCTAAACTCTATTTCTTAGAGGATGACAATAGCCGTTTTCACACACTATTAGCATCAAAGCAATTTTCAAGTTATTGAAATAATCATAACGAAACATTCTAAGTCTACACCAAATGATTGTATCACACAAACCATGTAAGATGTTACTCGGCGATTTTCACATGATCATCTTTTGACTTTTTGTCAAGAATATAAGATGAACTTGGTTGAAGAGAAATCTTACCAACACATATTTCGAGAAATATGTAAGCGAGTAAATCTCAGCTCGAAATCTCAAATGTGTATAATGGAAAACTATCGTAATACGACTTTTGTCTCAATATAGGAGATAGAGTAGAAATAGAATTTCCAAGTGATAGATGAGTTTTAGTCTCCACATACCTTTTGTTGATGAAGCTCCACAAGCTCACCTTAGTAGTTCTTCGTCTTCAATTTATGAACGCCGTGAAGTCTAATGCTCAACTACACAATCTATCCTAGTCCGAGACATTACTTTAAGTAGACTAGAAATCAAGACTTATAGTTTTGATCACTAACATTGAAAAACAAGCTTGAGATAGCAATGCTTGCGAGTTCGACCGAGCAGTGCTCTTACAAAAATTCGTATAGCTATATGGACTTTACATTATACACATTTGATATTTCGAGCTGACTTTAACTCGCTTATATCTTTCTCGAAATATGTGTTGGAAAGCTTTTTGCTTTAACCACGTTCATCGTTATTCTTGATGAAAGTCAAAAGATGATCATGTGAAAATCACCTGGTAACATCTTACATGATTTGTGTGAGACAGTCATTTGATGTAGGCTCGGAAAGTTTCGTATTGATCATTCGATCACTTGAAAATTGCTTATAAGCTATTGTCGTCTTCTAAGAATGTTTTAAATATTGAAATGGAAGTTAAGAACTAAAACCCATGTATGGATACATTACGGTTTATGTACTTAGTGTACGAACTGTTTTGACGGAATTCAGGACCATAAGTTTGCATACCCGTTCGCAAACTTATTCAACTGTTTAAGTCAGGGTACTTAAGTTTGTATACCCGTTCGCACACTGATTTAATTGTTGAAGTCCGGGAACCAAGTTTGCGTACCCGTTCGTGAACGGTTTCAACTGAGTTCGGACTGGAGCAAAATTTTGTGTACCCGTTTGCAAACTGTCGGCTTGTGACCAATGTCCGGAACTTAAGTTTGCGTACCCGTTCGCAAACTTAAGTGGTTCAGGTTCTTAATTTGGTTAAGTATGATTTCATACTCATGAACAAATACATTTATAAATTAAGGAATGCAATCTTTTCAAACCGTGGCTAAAATGTTAATGAACTGATTCTTTTGAATCAATCCAATTTTGCTTCAATTATGTCTTGTATACTTCTATGAGTATATGAAAAGACGAGGGTACCCAAATACACCACAATCTTTAATTTATCCACCTATAAGTCCTCTACCGAAAGTGATTGTCTATAGACTGAGTCGAGACAATATAACAAATCAGTTCACACTTCGTGTGATTGTCTATGGATACAAGATCGAGACAATACGACAACAAGATAACTTGTGTGATTGACTATGGATACAAGATCGAGATAATACAACAACTAAGTATGATACTTGATAATAGATTCGTACTTAACCAAACTCTATAGGATCACTATCAAGTATGTACGGAGTTAACGTTTGTGTAATTTACTTTAAATTATAATAACAACAATTATAGTCGCGGAAAGGCAAAGTAAATGACACATCAAGATTTTGTTAACGAGGAAACCGAAAATGCAGAAAACCCCCGGGACCTAGTTCAGAATTAAGACGCTATAACCAATCTAAACCAACTTCGTATAGTTGAGACCAAGCAACTAACCCTAGTTCACTTAGTTTCCTCAGTATCCCTGCGCTTCCGACTTCGATGAGTGCATGCACTAGAACAATTCCTTTGGATCGTATTCCAAACAGTAAAGGAACAACAAATCTGTTTAAGCTAATAAACCCCTTTTCCTGGTTAGATCAATCTATCCAATAACTACAAAAGTAGTCAAGTGTAGATTTGCAATCAATCGACATAGATTACAATAAGAAACTATAAAGTGATGCCGATCTCACGCAACTAATCAATCGAATAAATCTGATTCTAGTTGGATCCCATCCGATCAAGGTTTGTGCAACACAAAGATATGAGAAACCAGTAAGAAATCTTCTTCGTCTTCAAATCTTCTTTAATCTTCAATTAAAACCTGCACAACACCACTTGAATCTCTTGTGATCAATCACGCACATAATGGAGTCTGTTAACAATGGATTATCATAAGATGTCTTTAGATCTACAAACAGTTCTAAAGATCCCGTCGATACTTCGATCTAGTGAATCTTATATCAGAAGAGAAGATTCTCAAGAATAAACAAACTAGGTGCAATCAAAGTTTCAACAACTGTTAGTCAATCAAATCAATCGAAAACTAATAACACTGCAATTATTTAGTTTCCCACCAACGGTACTCGTAGAGCTTCTTGATCCCACAGAAGTCTTTAAACGAGCGATCGTAAGAGATTTCGCCTAATCAGAGTGCTTTCCACTCCGATTAGACAGCTCAAACAGAAAAAACAAAAAGATGAAGTTTGCGTGGCTCTTAGGATAGTTTGCTATAAATGCAAACTTAGGTATTTATAAACCAAGGATGTTTGGACACCAAGGAATTTCCAAAACCGAAAGTATTCTCAAGATATGCAATAAATGCCCATTCGGTTTTCATAATTCCAGTAAATACTTTGTCCAATATTTCCCGAAATCTCTCAATAGAAAATCTCCAATTAGTAAATGCACATTACTAATTTGTATTCTCTTGAGATATGCATTTAATTATTGGTAATTAAAGCATATAAAACTAACAACCTTAATTAAAAGATTCTTAATTTATTTCGTAACAGGATCTCCTTGAGTACTAAGGAATATCTTTGAACAATAAAAGATAAGAGTTATTGTACGTGTTCAAAAAATGTTGACATCTCTTCTTTGTAAATCCTCTTTCATATTTACAATCTTTGAATCGATTATACCACACTTCCGAACAAGTTTAGAATTGGTTCATCTATATTTCAAGACAACTATGTGATTGATCAAATATCAAATCACATCCATGGGTTCAATCAGTTCTACCAATCACTGGGATCAGTTATAACCTAATATAGAAGCACTTGTGATCGGTCACACAATTTACCAGGACCGTTTACCAGGATCGGTTACATCAATTACAAGGACCGGTTACCATATACACATGGTATTGCTTGTGATCTATCACACCAGTCACTAGGATCGGTTACACCAATTACCAGGACCAGTTACACCAATTACTAGGACCGGTTACATCAATTACAAGGATCGATCACACCAATTACTAGGATCGGTCACACCAATTACTAGGATCGGTCACACCAATTACAAATATCGATCATACCATCTCATGTGATTACTTAGGATCGGTTACACTAATTAATAAAAACTAGTCATACCAAATCATAAGTCAGGCATTGTGATTAGTTGTACCAAGATAATGTAAGGATACACTAGCTCGTCAACGTTATTAGACCAGTCAAGATGCAACTAAGCCGCTAATGACTCGATTAATTAGAGATGAACCTTAATGAATAGAAATTAATATAACAACGATCTATATACGAAACTAGTACCACTAGATAGATCTAAAAAAGTTATGCGAGATGGTCTGCTCGAACGCGTCAATCGGATACTGGACGAAGAAGGAATCATCAGTTTAGTAAAAAGGTAAAATAGTAATTTTATATTTTAACCCTGTGTCCGCCCTTATCCAATGCGCTGGGTGCATTAGTAATTTGGTTGGCCTTATCCCCATCCGAACCGAGAAGATAAACTCACTTTCTTCTTCATTCTTTTCTTTTCTTCTTATTTCTTTTTCTTCTCCTCTGTTTCTCCTATTCTCGTCCCTGTTGATTTCGATTTCGAAGTTCTGAGCGTGATTTTGTCTGAGCAATCCATCTAAATCTTGGTAACTTGAAAAATTAGAGAAGAGGGTGATAGTTATGCTGTTGATAGAGTTCTGGAAATCAGAGAAAAGGTTAGTCTTTATTAACAACGATCGATTCAGAGGATGAACCAGTGGATTGAGGAATACAAGGTAGGCACGGCTTGTCATCAAACTAGGTGAGAACTCTTGTAACCCTCTTGTAATAATTGATCTTTCTTTTTATCTGCGAGCATGATGTAAAATTACTTCTTGTTGAGCATATATGTGTGAAATTGGATGGGCATGTTGTGTGATATGCACTGATGGATTCTCCAAATGTTATATTATTTTATGCTGATTAGGAGTTAGTTTAGACTCCGATTATTTATTTATATAGGGGGGTTGGGCTTCCCCAATATTACTTTTATAAATTCTTGTGAAAATCCATTTGTTGCATATTGTGCTTGATTGTAGAACCTTCGGGACTTGTATGGTAGCTCTGGAATCACGGCTTGGGCAACTGTGAGGATGGCAGCTATTATTAGATTCTGGAGTTATTTTACTAACGTTTTTCTCATTAGAAAGGCGAATTCAAAATGACATATTTGGTTTGTTCTAATATTAATTTTGTGGATCATCTGGTGGTGGTCTTTCACAGGTATTGTCACTAAGGTTGCAATGTCTGAGGAAGTGGAATTAGAATGACCTTTCTTTCATGAATGTTATATTTTCGATGTTTGCTGATTGCTGTGTGAATAATGTGATATGCGTTGTACTGTTTTCCCCGCGAGGAGTGACTGTGTAACCCCACAAATCCTCGCTAAGCACTTAATAGACGAGAGGTCGTTGCTTAAATACTTAATAGCACAGGAGGACGTGCATTAAATATCTAGAGATTATTAGCGGCATTTGCAGTATTACTTAAATAGCACGGGAGGCCATGTATTAATTGTATATACATATTGATATCTAGGGAAATCGGTTATATGCATATCATACTTGTTTGATTTTGAAATGAATGTGTTATGGAATGTTATCATCCTATTTCTTTCATGAATGTCGTATTTCGATAGCACGTATAAAGTTGAGAGTGGAAGTGTCAATAGTTTCCTTTACGGTTGTACTTTAATTATTCTATCTTCTAGTTGTATGTTAGTGATTACTTGAGAGTTATATATTTTCCATTGGGCACCCTTTGGGATGATGTGCTCACTCGTTCCCACTTCAGTTTCAGTAATCAGAAGAAATGACGCACGTGAAGATATTCGTTTTTGTAGCGTAAAGTTTTAACGAACAGAAAATGTTTATTTACCTTTTATATATGTACTCTTTCTCTGTAAACAACACATTATTATATACATATCACTTGAGAGACTTTCATTTATATAATATCAGAGAGTTTGGGGTTATGTTATTAGCATTTTATGTAATTATGATTCTTAAAATCGATAATCTAGATTTAACGTCTTAATTAGGTTGTAATCTTATTAGCTAAGCAGGTGATTAGGTTGGGGCGTCACAATACATAACAAAGTTACGATCGGTTCTACCATCTCACACATATTGGTAATCCAAAGATTTGCAGTGAATAGCCGTGCCAATAATCCTAGCGATTTCCATTTCGATTCATAAAACAAGTTCATGAATGTACTTCCCTTACACAAATGTAAAACATTGTTTCCTAGGATGAAATCTTCACCTTTACCCATTCACATAATCATAACAGCATTCATAAGATTATGTCGATGTCATATCTATGAAGTTCAAAAGATAAGTGTGATACTTCATAGTCTAATTCCCTAATAGTATGATCATATGATCATGTCTCGCTACTAGAGTAATATATCCATACACAGCTTCACAATTATGTTTTCAATATAGCACGACTTCAAAGATACGTTATGAATGAAACAGTTCAAGTAAATATTACTAACCTCAAGAGGAAGGATGATGTCGTCGTTGTAGCTCGTTACTTCTTCACGTTCTTCAGGTCTTCGAGTAATACTTATATGTCTCAACATTCTTAGACTTTCTAGTCTAACCTAAACGAAGTTGTATCTAGTACATAATCAAACGAATCTTAGATGAGTTTTGACTCACTAAAATATGACAACCAAACTTGACATACCAACGCTTGGTGGGTTCAACAGAGCTATGCTCTAACAGAGTATAAACAATTGAACAACTCTATGAATAACACAATTAGATTCATTTGATTATCAATTGATCTAGAAGTGTTAAGATGAACAAGGTTAAGATAAAAGTATTCATACGGCTAACTTCGGTTAACTGTTATTGACCCAACTCAATATACACGTTTAGGTACGGTTACCCATATCTAAATGAAGGTGTTTTGGGGTAAAAACTGATTCTGCTGGAAATGGAAAATTTGGGTGTGCCACCGAGAAACGAATCTAAACCCTAAACAAATGCATTGCACGGGAGTACTTTAGATTCGAGAGATCAATCTATACAATTCTGGCCTAAACCAAGAAATGGCCGTTCCAGTCTTGCTTCGGTCACAAAGTGAAGGAGAAGGGGGTTGATCTTAGGGGGGAAGCGAAGAAGGTGTTAAGATCAGAATGGTTAACTCTGAAGGTGTGGTTGTTTTTATGACTTGTATCAGAATGTGAAACTTGCTTACGGAATATAAGCTATCAGTTCTTTGGTATTTTTATGGATACTCGTGTTGATCACCGTTGTTGGTTGAAATAGGTTGAAAACCTATTTATATCAGTCATAGTTGAACTCACCCTGATCTTATAGGAAGTGGGAGTAGTTGAGTGATGGAGAAGTGGGATCGTGTGAAAATGTTGAAAACCACGTCTTTCAATGAGGGAAGACGGGTTGGTGTACACCCACTACTTCTCTGCTGCCACTAACTGCCCGCCTTTCCTGACACTTTCTCATAATGAGCGTGTTGTACGCCACACGCTGTAAACCGCCAGACCAATACCCTGATGAACATCACCCAGTTTGTGACATGTTTGATGTCTCGAGTATTTTCGTGAAAATATGCAGTAGGTTGCTGAGTGGGTCTTGATTGCAAGACCTAGTTATTTTTACCAATCACGCGCAAGCTAGGCGGTGGGTGGTCATGTATTACAATTCAAGCCATGAGGCTTGCCGCAGGAAATAGCACATAATGCTTCTTAGGTCAAATAATTAAATTATTTGTGAAATCGATATTTATAAAACATCGTTTGTAATCGATGCATTATATGCATCGCTTTTAAACAAGCGGCTTAAAATAATCGATGCTCATGAAGCATCGTTGTGTAAGGCTTGTTTAAGTTAGTCGCGGAGCCTAATGTCTTAAAAGGAGCATGACCGGCCATTTTCGAGAAGCTGCTAGGAGCCATTCATGTGCGCCAAAGGTAGGCCGATCGGTCCTTATAGGAGAGTGACACTAGCGACCACGGCGACATCTTATTGGTCGCCTAAGATTTGATCTAGGCCGGTCAATTCGGCTAGCGAAGTTGGACGTCTGAGATGATTTGCGGTATTTAACGGCTGCAGCTGAATTTATTAAAATTTCTATTAGCAGCGCGACTAGCCATTTTTGGGCGATCGTTTAGGAGCCATACAGGCAGGCCGCGGCTTGGACGATTGTTCCTTATGGAAGAGGGATGGCCGGTGATCACAACGATGTCTCATTGGTCCCCTAAAATTAGATCTAGGACGGTTGATTCGTCTAGCGAAATTGGACGGCCGAGATGGTTTGCGACAATTACTTACTGCCGTTAATTCAATTTAGGGTTTAATAGCCGTGTGGCCAACCTACTTTGGGCTAACGGTTTTTGGTGTTAGTCGCGTGCTGGGAGTTGTTCGATCGGACAGCACAATGGTCGGGCCGCTAGTGAGTGTATCCGCACCTTGCCCGTTGATTAAGATTGAATCTAGGCCGGTCAATCCAGCTGGCGGAGTTGGGCGGCCAAGATCGTTTTGCGGCGGCAATATAGTGTTGCTAACATAAATTAGGGTTTTGAAACTCACGTGGCCAACCCACTTTGGGTAATCGTGTAATGGCTCTGCTTGCGAGTTGGAAGGATTCTGATTGGCCTAAGCACTAGTGGGCTCGCCGGTGTGCGTGATAGTGCTTGTCCGACAATGTTAGGAGGTGGCTAGACTTGATAAATCGACCGGCCAAAATTTACGGTCGTGATCATTTTGAGACTGACATGGGCAGCCTATGTCTAATTCCTTAAGGAATTAAGTACGTCGACCAACCAACTTCCACTTTTAATTGAAAGTGCATGTTGCGCATTTAAAGCGATCTGATTGGTCGATGGGAAAGGGGGGCCGGCAAGCGGCAACATTGAGCGTGGACGATCGGCCACGGGTGGCGCCTGCTGGAGCAGATCGGTCGGCCAAGTAGCATGGCTACGCCTCCGTTTGCTGTTGCTTTTACTTGCTGCAGTTCCTCTTTATTTCTTGTTTTCTACTTTTGGTAGGATTTTGCTCCCACTAGTCCATGACGGATTAATTTCCTAGCTTACCTAGGTTTTGTCTCGACCAATAGGGTTCGATATATTGCGCAGGCCGCAAAAAGATCTAATTTTTGTAAATTAGTAAAATTAGGTCGGAAAGATTGAATTTTGTGGGATGACACAAAATCAATCAATTTCTGGTGAATTTTGCGCGTTCATACAAAATCACTAATTATATATTTCAGAGGACAGCATAACATTGCGTGCCTCTAATTGAGTACTTCCATGCACATCTTAATCCTGACACTGCGGGAAATTCATGCTACTCTGCTGCGAGCGAACATTAATTGTCATGTCATGCCAACATCAAGAGTTCGGCTGGGGAACATGGCATATAATAGATACTCAACAGGCTCCGGCATTAGTGAGGAATGCAGCTAGGAGCTTAAATACTCATTAGGCTCTACACTAGGGAACAATCGATCTAGGAGCTTGAGTTTCAATATAATATGAAGAGAGACATATGCACTCATCAGATTTTGATATATTCTTCAAATTCCTTGCGGAATATAGACATATCAAGGTCTACTACTTCTGATGCTGGGTCAGGTAGACAGACTTTTACAGTTTTCACCCTATACTAAAAACCACCATAAACAGAAGGTATATTTCATTTGTGTGTAACAAGCTAAAGACCATCTAATGGTGGAAAGATATTAGCTTGAATCTTAAATCATGTTTCATCTAACGGTGAATATCGATTGCTTTGTTCCAAAGTTATCAAACCCTGATTTGAAGACTATATAAGGGAGAACTCTAGCAACTGGGAAACCTAATCCCCACACCTCCTGTGCAATACTAATTGCGACCAGAGTCGATTCTCCTTTACCCTAGGTTTTTCCTAAAACCATTATAGGTTAACGACTTAAAGACTTCATTGGGATTCTGAAGACAGACCCAACTATTTTCTCTGTAGTTGCGTATTCTGATCTTACTTTGTTCTATCGTAGAGAACTATCTTCTCTAAGATTTGCACGAGATTCAATCTCCGATAGGTAAGATTAAAAGTAGTCACAAACATCTTCGTCTCATCGTTTGTGATTCCACAATATCTTGTTCCGCTTCCATACGGTTAAGAACATTGTGAGGTGATTGATATTACTAGGTTGTTCTTCGGGAATATAAGACCGAATTATGAATTGGTTCCTGTTCACCTTGATTTATCAAAAGACGGAACAAACTTCGTAGGTATTTATGTGGGAGACAGATTTATCTATTAAAATAGATTTTTCTGTGTGAGACAGATTTGTTTATCAAGTATTCGACTTTGGGTCGTAGCAACTCTTAGTTGTAGGTGAGATCAGCTAAGAGAATCAAGTGCGTAGAGTCCTGCTGGGATTCATAGGCGTAAGGAACGCGACTGTACCTTAATCAGTATGAGATTGGTTAGGGATCAACTACATTCCAGTCCGAAGTTAACTTGTAGTAGGCTAGAGTCTGTAGCGGCTAAATACAGTGTGGTGTGCAAATATGGACTAGGTCCCGGGGGTTTTCTTCATTTGCGGTTTCTTCGTTAACAAAACTTCTGGCATTTGTGTTATTTCTGTTAGAGCACTGCTCTGTCGAACTCGCAAGCGTTGATATATCAAGCTTGTTTGTCAAGTTTGGTTGTCAAAACTATAAGTCTTGATTTCTAGTCTAGTTATAGCTATGTCTCGGATTAGGATAGAATGTGTAGTTGATCTTTAGACTTCATGGCGTTCATCGATTGAAGACGAAGAACTACGAAGGGGAGCTTGTGGAATTTCATCAATAAAAGGTATGTGGAGACTTGAACTAATCAATCACTCAGAAGTCTATTTCTATTTTATCTCCTATTGAGACAAAAGTCGTATAGCTATATAGACTTTACATTATACACATTTGATATTTCGAGCTGAGTTTATCTTGCTTACATATTTCTCGAAATATGTGTTGGTAAGCATTCGCTTTAACCAAGTTCATCTTTTATTCTTGACGAAAGTTAAAATATGATCATGTGAAAATCGCCTGGTAAAATCTTACATGATTTGTGTGAGACAGTCATTTGATGTAGACTCAGAATATTTCGTATTGATCATTTGATCACTTGAAAATTTCTTTGAAGCTAATAGTTTGTGTGAGACTGCTATTCTCGTCTTCTAAGAATGTTTCAATGATTAAAATGGGAGTTTAGAAAAATTACCCATTGATTGGATATAGCATAGTATGCGTACTTGTATGCTAACTGTTGCAAGTATATTCCAAATCCGGGAATTTGGTATGCATACTGATTCAACAGTTGAAGTCTGGGAACTATAGTATGCATACCCGTATGCGTACTGATTTCAACTGAGTTCGGTCATGAACGACAGTATGCGTACCTATATGCATACTAGCGAACAAGACCAAGTCCGGGAACTCAGGTATGCGTACCCATTTGCATACTTGAGTGGGTTAAGTTCTAAAATCGGTTAAGTATGTTTACATACTCATGAACAAATTACATATATATATATAATAAGGAATGCAATCTTTGCGAACCGTGGCGATAATGTTCATGAACTGATTCGAGTGAATCAAAACCGATTTTGCTTCAATTGTGTCTTATATACTTCTATGAGAATATAAACAATTGAACAACTCTATAACTAGTTTCATTTGAGTCATTTGAAATAGTTGTGATTAAGATGAATAAGGTTGATATGAAAGTGTTCATATGGCTAACTTTGGTTAACTATTATTGAGCCAACTAAGTGTACACGTTTAGATACGGTTACCCATATCTAAATAAAGGTACATTTCATTTGTGTGTAACAAGATAAGTTCAATCTAACGGTTGAAAGATATTGGCTTGAATCTAATCAGGTTTTCATCTAACGGTGAATATTGAATGCTTTGTTACCAAGGTAACATTGATTGCAAACCCGGATTTGAAGACTATATAAGGGAGAACTCTAGCAACTGGGAAACCTAATCCCCACACGTCCTGTGTGACACTAATTGCGACTAGAGTCGATTCTCCTTTAACCTAGTGATAGACGCATTTATGTGTCTATTTTCATCTCTATTGTATATATTATTAGTACCCATTTTTGTACTTATTATGGTGTTTTATGTCTTTGTAGGTATTTTTAGAGAAATAAGCTCTTGCGGCAAAATTAGCTCGAAAAGTGGTGTTTTACACCCCAGGATAGAGTACTAAAGGCAC